>CAJUYH010000081.1:45363-97211 GCA_910591685.1 Galerucella tenella | reverse complement strand
GGTAAAAGGCCAATTGGAGAAAGTATATATATATATATATATATATATATATATATGTGTGTGTGTGTGTGTGTGTGTAAATGTAATAAACAGAATACATATGAGAATTTAAAAAATTTGAAGATACTTCGTCTATTTTATTATGTCTAGAATTTTGTTTGAATTTTATTGCTTTCCTGGCTATTGTTTTATATTGTCTTTTTTTTTTCTTTTCTTCATTTGTTTATTTTTCTTTTTACTTTCCACTTGATCTTGAGAATCAACTATATAATGGCGATGAAGTTTTGTCGTTGGAAGTAACAAAACCGGATGTGGCTGATTGGAAAGTCACCTTCCTTTGTATATGTGCATAACGTGTTTATTTGTGTGGGCATGATCGATTTCTGTAAAAATTCCCAAACACTTTTCTTTTCATTTAATTATCTGTCTTTATTCATGTTTATGTGGATACAAATGATAGAATTTAAAACGTCAATATTTAATATTGATAAGATAGAAGAAACAGAGAGGACAAAAAAAAATAATTCTTTCATACTTTTTTTTTCTTTTTTTTTTTTTTTCTCCATTTTGTCTAAAGATATATTATTATACGGACTGACAAGATACAAATTGTCGTCAACGTCGTTACACTTTGATGATCATACAGTTACGAAATATTATACAAACGTTAAATTTTACAATAGCAAAAGAAAATTACGAAAAAATATCATTTTAAAATGTTGCACACGACGAGCCGTCACCGTCTCACGAGTTCAACCGTACGAAACGAAGTATGGCAATCTTTTAACAAATATACTTCTCATTTCCTGTCCCAATAGTGACACAATACTTATAAATCTTTGTACAATTTTTTTTTTCTATTATCAATTTGAACAAATAATTGTTATTGACATGAAAACTTTTTCATATTTTCATACAGAAAAAAAAAAAATTATCGCCAGCCGACATAAATAAAAATATTATTCAACAGACAAAAAACAAGTGACTTATTGCATTCATGTATTGTTAAAATGAAAATAAAAGTCTTGTATTATTAATGCAATAATGAAATGTTCAACAAGCAATTTACAATAGACAAAAAAAAAAAAGAAATAATACACGTTACTTGTATTACAAATTCAACGAGACAAGAAATTTTTTGGGAAGAAAGTTTTTTTGCCTGTGTCTTACATCCTTCTTTATTTCTTCTTTTTCTTTTTTTCACGCTCTCGTTGGGCAAGACAATGAGTAATAATAACAGTCACAATGCCACAAGGCACACACACACATATATATATATATATATATATATTCATAGATACCAATCATCAACGAATAGACTACACATGTATTTGAATTTGTACTTTTCTTCTCAGCTGGGAAAATACAATTGTTCCATGTATGAGAATAAAACTGGTTTTATGATTATGGCCATGCTCCGAATCGCCAGTACAACACAAATATCATTTGCCAATTGTGTCAAAGTCACTAACTATATTCAGAATCACATGAAAACAATACTATCACTTCGATCCAATTATCAGTGGAAAATGTCATCATGATAATATTGAAATGGAGAAATGAAAACATGAAAAAGGAGAACATATAAATATATGAAAAGAGCAGTTCACTCACCAATTTAATATCATAAAAATTGAAACAATAATTATCACATGAATTCATTCAACATAAAAATAAAAAGTAAAAATGGTAAAAATATAGTAGTGAAGGATGAATATTAAAAGAGAGTCTTTAATATCAGGCCACATTATAAAAGTTAACGTTGCCTTTGGTATTGTAAGCGTGTAAATAGTGGGAGAAGAGAGTCCACGAGAGAGTTTTACCAAATCGAAATGAAACTACTGCCTTATGGTTGGGAGAAAGTGAGAGCTCAGCCCCCGTGTGGTCTTGGTGTATGGTGTTGGCATATACACGGCTTGATTCAATACACCAAGCGATAGTAACGAGTTGAGAGTTAAGTTTAGTCCGGCGCGACTTGGCCGTGTGTTGCTTCGTTTAGTTCTTTCGTGTTCAGTTTGATGTTGGGTGCGGTGTGGTGGTGGTGAGTCGTTGGAAAATAAACAAGCCGGCTTTGCCTTATTCGCCATTTATTTCTTCCTTCTCTTCTCTCTTCTCTCTTCTCTCTCTCTCACACACTCACACTCTCTCTCTCTCTCTCCCACACTCCTTATTATTATTTTTATTTTTTTTTTCACTACATTATCAGTCATATTTACCCAAAATTTGGTTCTTCCTATTCATTGTTTAATTAATTCATGAATATCTTGTGATTATTATTTATTATTTGTGTTGTGACATGAATAAATGGCAGAACTTGATGAAAAAATTGAAATATACAGTGACAATTTTGTGATATATTAAACAGAATAGAGAAATATATGCTCGCTCGTGTATGTTTATGGGTGTGTGTGAGTGTGTGTGCGCGTGTGTGTGTGTTTTTATATCTTCTGTGTATAGAGGACACTGCAATTATAAATAAATAAATTGGATTACTCAGTTAATTTGGATTGTTGCTATAGAACGTGGAAGAATTCCTTTTTTTTTTTTTCTTGGCAATTTAACGATTTTTAAATTTCAACCACCATCTTCATCAATAATAATTAATAATGGAATATTGTTTATTCAGTGACGTGATAGATAAATATAGTTTGTTTATGTAGCGGATTAAATAAGTGGAATAGTGAGTGAATGAGGTACGTGTGTGCTAACAATTGATATGAGGGAATCCCATTGCCGGTGACGCGCGAAAACTACACCAATTCAAATATTACTATTTGAATTATCAACAAAAATATGTTATAAATTGTTTCGCAAATGTTCAATTCGTTTCATCTACATCGAAAATAATAATAACAATAATAATAATAATAAGAAGAAAATTCTAATATTTGAGAAGAACATAAAAACGAAACGCAACAAAAAATTCATAGAAATAAATCTATAAATTTTTATTACAAGTGGATAATTACGAAAAATTTAGGTAAGAATTAATATTTATTCACTTTCACTATAAATACCGGCGTGAGTCACTTTTTATTCATTTAATTATTTTTTTTTTCATTAATCATATTGAAACAAAGTAGAAATAGAGAAGGAGAAATAATGGGAAAAATCCCCAGGGCAATTGATACCCATGAGAACAAATAAAAAAATAATAGTTGCATTTACATGTGTAGCCAGATAAAAATTAAATGATTAATTGCGTGACTGTATAATTAGTATTTCATTGTGACGATATTATAAATGGACCATTAATTTGCATTGAGCATAAATATAAATTCAAGGTCAGTCGATCAACAGGCCATACAATGAAAAATATATAAATACGCCACTAGTAAAGTGAAAACTGTATAAAAGAGAGCACAATTAAAATTATAAATGCAAGATGTACTGGCATTGTATATATATACAATCCACACACGCACACATCTCATCTACATCTGAATAAAAATAAAAATCGTACGCGTATGAAATATCCGTTACACAATGGAAAGTTATCTTCATGATAGTGTGGCAGTGGAGAGAAAAAGAGAGAAAAAAAAAAAGATGAGGCGAATTAGAGCGCGAAGAGAGTTCTTTCAAGGCCACGAGGAGAAATAAAAAAGAAAAAAAAAATTAAAATTAAAGAGAAGACAAGAGTGACTGTATCAGTAGCAAAAACAACATCAATGACTTTGTATATAATAAATTCAGCATACACAAACATACAATTATATATATATATACATGTATATGATGTCCAATTGGCGCCGTTGGAGAAAGAAATCGAAAGCGCGCGGCGCCGATCGTCCGAAAAAAAAAAAAACAGTCAAATAAAATAAAAAATAAATTTCTCTTTCATGTCATTAAAAGTCCCCCTTATACATTCAAAATACACTGCTATTCACACACGCATACTTGAAATATGTATTCATGTTTGTATATAAACAAATCGGTTTTGGTCTCCGACCTACCGTGTCCCATCGAATTTTTGGCTCAAGTAATATATACGCGAGAGCTTTCACATATAAAATTGTATTACATATATATATATATATGTACATTGGTATTTCAATGTATATGGGAAAGGTAAGGTAGAAATAAAAAAAAAAAAAAAAAAAAAAAGAGGAAAGACACATACACACATGACTTTCAACAGCGGTGCATCATCACTTTTATAAACGCGATATATCTGAGAGAGGTGAAAGTTCGCGGTATATAAATAAATACTCAAACATATTTCTCTCATTCTCACAATATCACTGAAAATTACTTCGACTCAATTAAATAAATGAATAAATAAATAAATAATTAAATGTACTAATGTGCGGTTTATAAATAAATTTTCTTTATATCATGAAATTGATTTATAAAATAATAAAAATGCATGAGAGTGAAGGAGTAGTATTGCGGTTTGGATGATAAGGTGGATGAGTGAAAGAGGAAGTGTGCAGGACTATTATTACTATCATTATTGCAGTTCTATATATATATATGTATATTTATTTATTTACTATATAGATATACAGATACAGCAGTGCGTGAACGTGAACGTGAACTTCAATGTCGTTTATTTTATAAAAAGACGCAAGACACATCGCTGCACTTTCACTTCTCTGTGTCTAGTCATGACCACCACGACTTCAATATATAATAAAATATATATATATATATATATATGTGTGTGTGTGGGTGTGTATTAGCTACACATAAATAAGCTGGAGAGATTATTATATACATGTGTATTCATACAAGAAACATATCACTTATTACAGAGAAAATGTCGTGGTAAAATGCACAAGACAATGACCTACGACAATTGTTTATATTCATCAATTTATGGTACAATAAATGTGCACATTCAAATATTTATCATTGTTCAATTTTATCCATTTGGATAATTGTTACTGTCATTGACTGACGTTGTTATTTATTTATTTGTTATTAATATTATTATTTTTTTTTTCAAAGGTGTGGAAGAATAAATCTCCATATTATTTCAAATATTTATTAGTAAGATATGAATTATCATTTTGACAACAGTATAAAAATGAATAATTAAATAATATATTCCATTTTATAATCATAATAGAAAATTTGAAAAATGAATAAATTGCCATAATGTTCAATTCTTTAAATTAATATATAAATGAATGAATAGAAAAATAGTGGGTAATATAATTGAATGAAAAGTACTGAAACATTTGTTGACATGAAGTGATACGTGAAAGTGTAGATTGAATATCCGGACACGTGAATTGAATGTGGCGGTGTATTACGAAACTATTGGTATATAAACATGAATGTTCATTGTATATATGTATACACATAAATATCGTGTATATATACGTAAACATATATACTGTGAACACGAGTCGCATATATGATTCACGTTTCTTTGTGTAGTCGAATGGGGAATAACAGAAGAAAGTGGTAGAGAAGAGTAGGAAGAAGACGAGTCAACATATTCAATAGCCACTTTCCCTTGCATTGCAAGTTAAAACTAACCAGTTTTGTACACTCACACATATGCCAAATGGCTTTCTTCCAATACTATCACTAATACTATCACTACATCTATATCCCATATACATGTCCGTGTCCTATTCCACCCATATCCAACGTTAATAGTATAATTTCAAAAGCCATTTTCATTTTAATTCATTTTTAACATATAAATACATCAACACTGTACAGTTAATTTAACCGAATCTTCACTTCCGCTTGTGTCTGCATAACACTACGTTATATATATACACATATATTTACATGTATAAATTTCCATTTGAGTTATTTCTTTATTTCTCTCTTTCCATTATTTATTTATTTATTTTTTTTCTTACTATATTCATTTATCCATTGAGGTGATTCATTTTCACTTTCACTTATTACATCGTCACTGATGTGCAAATGACACCAAGTCAATGTTTAATTTGATCATGTTCTTGATGTTTTTATATATTTATTTTAGTTTTATCATAAAATGAAATTTTGTCGATTTAATATATTGCTTTAGTATTTTTTGTGCGTTTTCTTTTTTTTTTTTTCATTCGTTTTTCAGAAGTAACAATGAGGTCATCGATTAAATCCCACTGGTATGTCATGGCCATTCTTTTGGCGTCTATCGAGTGGATTGATGCAACTGAATCCTCATCATCATCATCGTCATCGTCATCATCATCATCATCATCATCATCATCGTCATCGTCATCATCCTCGTCGTCTCAATCCTCATCATCATCGTCATCTTCGTCGTCATCATCAACGTCAAATGCCACATTAACACCAGGAAATAAAACGGAATCAATGAATTCAACAAGAAGAAAACGATTTGTTCGTTTCTCACCGTCATCAAGTTATTTGTTTGATGGCGCGGGACCAAGTGCTCGCAATATTGGCTATCCAATATCGCGTTTTACACCTATACAACCTCCATCATGGCGACAATATAAATCATCTGGTTGGCGATCGTCCAATGAATTTCCTAGTAGACCTGTTATGGCACAAAGAACACCAAGATTAATATTTCGCGATGATTATCCGACATTTCCATCCGGTGGCGTTGCCTCCTCATTCTTCCAAACCAATCAAATAACACCGGACAGCGATGAAGAATTTCGTGGTATGATTATTACTTTATTAATCAATGATTTCTCAAACTCTACATATCACACCTTTCCACAATTTTTATTATCACATTTTGTGAAAAAAATATAATAATCCAATTTTTTGTTATGACATCACATCGTAGATTTGATTTTTTACTTTTTCATCAGGATTTAAGAGACTGATGGTAAAAATTGTCAGATTATTTTGAGAGATATTTGCAAAATGAAACGTTGAGAAAATTAATTGTGGTACAGTGTGATATTTAAAGACAAATTGCTGTAACATTGTTGTGAATTAATTTTACGTAATTTTGCGATATTACTATTTTTTTTTTCGTTTTTCAATTTATTACAGACTACAGGAAGCAGACCTATACAGATTATCCGAAAATTGATGCTGGTATGATTTAAAATGATTCATTGTTGCATTTAATATTGCTTGTAATGTGTTTTTGTATTATTTGTTGGTTTTATTTTTGTATTTGATCATATTTTCCATTGCTCATGATCATCTGCCCATAAATATCATCGATTTTATTTTTTTTCATTACCCATAATAAGCTGCTTGTGTTTAAGCATACTAACATTAGACAGTAATAATGACAGTCTATACCGTACATAGAAGAAAAAAGCGGATGTAGGTGCGCGTTGAGAAATCTCTATGATAATAAAGAACAACACATCATCCGGTCACGGTGACTAAATCTTTGTTGGAATAATTTGCCGCCGATTATTTTTTATTTCACGATAAGCACGAAAATTATAACATTGCGTATTGCACTACTTGGAGTAATTCCTTCACTTATTATCATTATCAAATCGAAGAATTTTAACTTTAGAATCAACGACAAATACACAACTGACACTTATTCACTTTTCTTATTTCTCGTTATTGAGCGAAATAATTGTTTATTAAACGATCGGGATGAAGTGAAGTAAACGAGATAAATAGAAATATTTGTTGGCGGCTGAAAGAATTATTTGTGCAGAAAAATCGCGGATTGAAAAAAAGCCACTTTGGGAAGGTGACGAAACATTGTGCGCTGACGGACGAAGCTGTGAGTTTTTTCTAAAATGTTGGATGTCAGCCGGGCTGTTGGATGGCAGTTGTGGTGGGATTATGTTCGCTTGTTGTCAACGAAAAGATGCTAAAACTAATGGTGATTTGAATTTACTGGTCGATGCGCCTAGAGATCAGTTACATCCACAGCTTACACTGGATTCATATACGGAGACAGCCAATGATGAGCGTAAGTTTGCCAGTTGATGGACCAATAAACCAAAAAAAAAGAAACAATTATATCAAACAAAATTGTCTATTGAAATGCATGTTATAAAGCAGAGAAATATTTTGTTTATATATTGGCCGAATGATATTTTGCATGTGGCAAACAATGAGATATAATGCACTTACGCTTTTGGCATTGTTTTATTTATTTTATTTATAATAAATATTTTTCTATGACTAATATCAAATGGCTACCTCCTATATATGACCATCCACACATATTTGTAAATATATATCGATATAATTATATGCTTAAATACTTTTTGTTGTTTATTTGAATTACTCCAAGTTATTGTATGTGATGCAATATGCAAAAAGAAATCTTGGGAAGATCATACAGTGCAACAAATAGAGGGATTGTAACTTTTTACAAATTAAAATTCGATATTTCATAAGCAAAATAGTTAAAGTAAAATGGTAATGATGAATAAATACTACAATTATAGGTAAACTTGTTATTAAGTTTTATAAAATAAACGAATTAATTGCTCTCTTGACTTACATTGTTGCAATCATTTTACTGTGATGCAAAAATTCAAAATGCCCATGTAACAATTTCATTTGTATTTCATCTCGCAATTGTCATCTCGAAATGTCTTTATCATTTCGACAACATCTACATTTTATTATTTCATTTAGACATTGTCATTTCATTGCTATTTACAGTCGCCAAATTGTTTAATTATCTATTGCGATGAGCAACAATATAAATTTCACTAACCTCCAATAATTTTGTGCTCAAACGAAGGCATTTAAATTCCAGTGTTGATTGTAAAAGATTAACAAAATTTTAATCAAGGTGATTGCAATCATCTCGTCAAAGTGTATAGTAATATAATATTTATATTACCCGTTGATTTAAAATTCAATTACAAATATGTTAATGAAAAACAATTCATTGACAAATGGTTCTTCCATTATAATCTGCATTCTTCTATTTCATAAAAAAAACACAATGTCATTATTTCAATTTCATTAACATCACTTTTTGCATCACATACATAATAATTCTTAACCGTGTTAATACCTAAATACTCAATAAAATAATTTCAGAATGCGGAATAGCATCGAACAAACAAACAGCCCAGCGACGAATTGTTGGCGGTGATGAAGCAGGATTTGGAAGTTTTCCGTGGCAGGTTAGATTCATGTTATTGAAAAGCCATCTTGTAAAACTGTATCACAATTATTTGTTTATTTCTAGGCCTATATAAGAATTGGATCAAGTCGATGCGGCGGAACTTTAGTAAATCGTTATCATGTCGTCACTGCTGGCCACTGCGTCGCTAAGTAATAAAATAATAGCATATAAATAACAAAAATTAATAATTAAACTATCAATTAAATCATTAGTAAAAAATATCATATAATTTATTGTTTAATTTCTCTTTAGAGCATCACCGCGTCAGGTTCAAGTGACTCTCGGTGATTATGTTGTGAATTCAGCGTCGGAAAATTTACCGGCTTACACATTTGGCGTAAGGGAAATTCGTGTACATCCCTATTTCAAATTTACACCACAAGCAGACAGATTTGATGTAGCTGTATTGAGATTAGATCGACCAGTTCATTATATGCCACACATATCACCAATATGTCTGCCAGAAAAGAATGAAGATTTTCTCGGTCAATATGGATGGGCTGCCGGCTGGGGAGCACTTCAGGCCGGTAAGTCAATTTCCCTGCCTCGGCAATTTATCAACAGAGAAATCTAAAATGTATTTTTACACTAGATTGAACTGAATAATTCAAAAATTACCGATCTGGTGATAAAATCCTTTTTCGTTATCTCTCCCACTTATATATATATATATATATATATATATAATATTTCATTTAAAATGAATTACGGTTTATATATTTTTTTTTGTTTGTTTGAGGCTCGAGATTGCGACCGAAGACACTGCAGTCTGTTGACGTTCCAGTTATTGATAACAGAGTGTGCGAAAGGTGGCACAGATCCAATGGTATCAATGTTGTTATCTATGATGAGATGATGTGCGCGGGTTATCGAGGTGGCGGCAAAGATTCCTGTCAGGTAAACAAACATAAATATGAAGAAACAATTTCCCCTGACGAAATAATCATAATTATATATGTATGGTTATGCAACAACTGATAAAATGTTAAACTGTATTTTTTTTTTTTTTTTTTTTTTTTTTCGTTTTTCTTTGATTTTTCTAAGGGCGACAGCGGCGGTCCATTGATGCTCGAGCGAACAGGCAGATGGTATCTAATTGGAATAGTGTCAGCTGGTTATTCATGTGCACAGCCAGGACAGCCGGGTATTTATCATCGAGTCGCTAAAACTGTTGATTGGATCACGTATATTATGAACTCGTAATATCGTCATTTACAAATCCAACGACTCATGTTCTCACCTATAACAATGGCGAAATTTTATTAAGTCACAAAATAATTTATTACAAAGAAATAAAAGGAGACAGGATTATAAAAAAGAAAAAAAAAAAAAAAACAAAAAATAATGACAAAAATAAAAGTGAGAAATTTATTATGTACTTTTCATTATTAAATAATTACGAAGCAAAAAGAAAAAAAAGGAAAAAATAAAACTTATTTGAAAGGGTGTATTTATTAATTGTGGAAATGCTACGGCATACGAATTTATAAATGAAGGTGCAATGGTATAACGAGAAATTGTGTCAAATTAATGTGTATAAAAATATATTTAATATTTGTGATACGTCTGTCATGTATATAGTGATAATAATAATTCGTTAATCAATATTGTAACTTATAACTATATTTTTATTTCAATTTATTTCTCACCGTTTATCGCTAATATTTCTCCGAATAATTAATCAGGATTCAATTGCAATTTGCTATAGCTTTCAAATTTTATTTAGCCACAAATTATATTTATTAATTATATATAAATTCATATTGTCATTTTAATTTGTCGTATTTCTTCAATATTATTATTGATTATGAATATGCAAAAATTTGTATAAGTGCAGTAATGTATGTTTATCGTTGTTTATATGGAAGAAGTGGTCGTGTCTCGAGGGAAATACACGCGAAAGGATCTCGAGGTGGCACAAAAGAATCAAGAAAGTACATATATATATATATATAAATATATATAGTAGAATAAAGAAAGGAAAGACAGAAAAATCTGGTGTAGAAAGATGTGAAGACAAGGCATTGGGAATGAACTTTATTCAAAGTCATGTGACAACTGAAATTGATTCGATTGTGTAAGACCGTGTTGGTATATTACTCATTCATTGTTTCCCTACATACTTATATGTATATATATATATATATATATATATATATATATATAATGAAACAAGTTGGACCCCATGTGCGCTATACTACTCAGGTTCAACTCGGGACAATTTTATATTTGATTATACGAACAAGTTTGTGTATATATTTCCTATATACCTTCCATTATCCTTCGTGATTTTTATACATTCTTTTTTTTTCCATATTATTTTCATTTCACATCAACTTTTCGAAAATAAAAATTGCAAGTTTTTTTCTTATTATATTTTATGGTATTTATTTATGTGTATATGTAGTATATATACATTGAACAATTGTGAAATATCATTGCTGCTTTATGATTTATTTTTAAGCAAGAATTCTTGAGTGTTATCTTTTTAATTTTTTTGTTTACAGAAAAAATGGTATTTGTGTCGAGTTTAATTATTTGACTTGATGCATTTAAATATAATTTCCCGTTGCGATTTACAGTCGTATTTATTATTAATAATAATTGTTATTTGTATTTAGTTGGTAGAATGTGGGTTAATATAGAATAATAATTTTGGATAATGAAGTAATTATGTGAATAGGCGTTGGCTCTGTTACCTATATTACTAAAAAAAAAAATTGTCTCTTGTTAATATGGTGTAATTTGACAAAAAAAATAAAAAAATATATATTTTAAAGCTCGTATCGGTTCATTATCTCGTAGTTTAATAGCAAAATTTGACAGTTTACACATAAAAATTCGTCATTTTATCCAGATCTAATTATCTATGGCTAAAATTACCATTTAAATATTGTTCAAACAATTGATAAAATTGGCAAAAGTGATGAAAAGTCACTGGGCGAGTCTAGTACTTTAAAAAAATGTCTTTTTCATTAGTTTCACATGTGTGCTGTTACTATCGAGACGAAATTATTGCTCACGTTCGGCTTATTTATGGCGTTAAT
The DNA here is from genome assembly GCA_910591685.1 of Galerucella tenella. Classification (NCBI taxonomy): domain Eukaryota; kingdom Metazoa; phylum Arthropoda; class Insecta; order Coleoptera; family Chrysomelidae; genus Galerucella; species Galerucella tenella. The sequence continues at coordinate 85,148 of CAJUYH010000081.1, read as the reverse complement.
TCACTCGGAGATTGGTCACATATATGAGAGAGGTGTAGGACGACGCTTTCGCTGCTGTATCTATCTTTTTTTCCGTTGTTCTTTCTCGTTTGTTCCTTTTTTTTTTTTCTCTCCCCCATTGTTTTTGTTTTGTCCATCGGTGCACCGAGGCGATCGAGCGATTTATCGTTGTGCTCGAAGCGTGAACGTGTGATTTTTGCCTCTATATCTCGTTTCGTATTCGAAAATAAAAATTGTAAGTTTGTATATGGTCTCGTTGACTTTTCCAATAGAGTATTGTCAGATGCATGTATGCATATATATATATATATATATATATATACATGTATTTTTTAACATAGAAATATGTATTTACAAATATTGAGAGGAACCCATAGACAATTTCGTGTCATGCAATAGCTCATATAAACTCTGTCTACAATATATATTTTTAAATGTATTTTAATCATAAAGTTACTTTGTCTGACGAAAATTTTACACAAAGTCAATTAAATGCGCGACAATAAAGACAATATGGATGGCAAGTTTCTATCTAAATATTTAAATTGATTACATATTCTTTCTGTCACATGATATTGAATTAAATTAAATTAAATATACTTAGATTTCGAATCATCCTCAACAAATTCCCATTGATGTTGAAAAAATGGTATCAAATGATTTCATTGCTACGTGAATTGTTCAACTAAACATTATTATAAAATTTATTATTATAGAATTTATTATAAAATATATACAAATTTTTAATCCAACAACTCAATTCTATTAAATTTCTATGCATTTTTTTTTTTTTCAAACAACCATCAACTCCAAATACAAATAGATATATTTAAATCAACCCCAAATAACAAATGAACACTACAATTGAAAAACCAAATTCATTACTAAAAATTCCCGGAATTATTCTTCATAATTATGCTGTACACATAGCATCTATATAACAATTTATTTCGTCTCATATCACATCAATAAAAGTCAGTGATACTCCAGGTGGCGGTTGGAAGCTACAATTAAAGGAATAACGGTGGAAATTAACCGCGAGAAATAGTAGTAGTCATGTGGTTTGTCAATAGGTGCTTAATAGCTTAGGGTGAAGCCATATCACAGCCATTTAGTATGGCCACAATTTTCCACCCCCGCGCACAAATTCATGCCCATATGTCGTGTCCTCTTCAATCCATTCACCCACATATACATTATACTAGTATATATATATATATATATATAACAGTTCGATAAACAGATTAGAAATCCTGTAGGCGGACCATCAGTGTACACAAACCGCCCATAGAAGAAATTCAAACGCATTGGAAACGAGAGTAAGAGAAAAAAAAAAGAAGACAATACAAAATTGTCGTTGGGCGCATCTAACACGCCGTTAGCTACGCTGTGACAATGAGCCAAGGGACAGCCATTGAGACGTATTCATTCCCTATGTATAGATACAAATATATATATATATATATGTATTTGTAGTAGGAGAAAGAGAGAGAGTGAGGAAAACCCCCACTGGTTATTTACGAGTTTTGTTTGTCGACAGAGATTGCGGGTGGCTTTTAGAGAAGTTGCAAGGACCCAATACAGCAGTGTGGACTACCGAGCACCATCCTCGGCAAATCTACTTTCGTCACAGCCATACATATAAACACATACTCCGACACACATATTCTCTTTATAAATGTGTATGTGTTATGTATATGAAGACTTTTCTCGTTCTTTTGCTGTATATATATATATATATATATATACTTATACTTGTATTTTATTTTCATCACTTTCACTCCCTCGATCATTCATTCTCTTTTCATCTTATTTTCACACTTTATAACCATCAAAACTCTATACGTAGATTAATGCTTTTAGCATATACATAACCTAACTTTATGTATGTAGCGGATGAAAATTGTTTTGAAATATATATAATTCTGAATTCGCATTGAGGTCTCAGGTGGCGACGCTCAGAGCCAATTATGCGAACGTTTTCCAACCCTGAATATATATACATATATATATTCATCAATCCATATACATATGTACATGTAGATGAATGTATATATATATGTATATATATATAAAGTGTTAACTTCCGTCCGTTGTGGAGCTATAACGAATTAACAGGCGCAATTCATTCGTGAGTTGCTTTCAGCTATTTAATTAACATCCATTTATTCACTGTGATTCATTCCTTGAGACATTATTCCTCATGTTTATATAATATATAACTTTATATGTATGTATATATATATATATATATATATATATATGTAGTATTTTGGCGGCCATGTTTGAGTGTATATATGATATTGTTGCAGGTTCATGAGAAGGAAGCACATCTTATCTATCCTATTATCGATAGCTGGCACGAGACCAACATGGCTGAGCTTTTATGTGAGTATATATATATATATACACGTGAGCTTTCTCTATTGTCTTCCACTTCTTGCGCGGTTGCCAAGGAAACAATGGAAATTGCGTTTCCCTCACCATATCAAAGAGGGCTGGCTGGCGCCCATCATACGTGCTATTATCGTCCGTTTCCTCATAAATAATAAGAGAACCGCTAGCTCATCTCTACGTAATGTTGCTATGGCTGTTGGATGCTGTTGTATTTCTTGTTTTTATAATTTAGATATAGATATATACATATGCACGTTTAAAGGTAGGATGTATTGGCTGCAGTGTTATGTGAGTTTTAAGGTGAGAAAAATTGTATTTGTAATGTATGGCACGATTTCATTTGGTGCTAATGATTTTGTTTTTCTGTTTTTTATAGGGAATGTACGGTATTGTTGACTGAAAATGTATTCATGGGTATTCGATACTAATTCAGTGACTCATTACACTAATTTAGAAATTAAAAAAAAAGTTATGTTGTTTCAGTGAATTTTATATTTTTTTTTTTTCATTTTGGTGCAAGAGCGAAAGGCAAACATGTATTATTTATTTTTATCAGCGAGCACGATTAAAATTATCAATACATTTGATTTGCAACTTTTCATCAAGACTTGAAATATTTGAGCACAATTGTCAATGATAGCTGCAGAATTTTGTATTTGACTAACATGGGTATGTTCAGTTTATTATTATTATTTATTTTATTGTGTATATATAATATTCATTGTGTATTGATTATAAATTTTTATGAAAAGAAATGAGTGGTCCGCGCAGTCGAGGTAGTTCCAAATATTTTTAAAAATTAGACAACAATCTTTAAAAACATTTGCAATAAGAACCAGATTGGTTATTGTTTTTAAACAGGAGCTATGATTTTTTCAAGTTTAGGAGTGGGTGCTGGGGTGGTTTCCATGCAGTCGGGATAGTTGGAAATATTTTTAAAAATTAGACAACAATTTTTAAAAACATTTGCAAAAAAAATGAAATTGGTTATAGTATTGTGAATGAAGTTATGATTTTTTATTCGTCTCACATGATGCTAAATGAAAACCGTTCATTTGAACGTTCCGAACTTCAGGCACATGTAATTTCTCGGATCATATTAGTGAAATTATAGTTTAGTTCTACTGTAACAACTACTTTCCCACTATTGAGAATTTGATTTCAATCAATTAGTCGATGCAATGAAATAATTCATAAAAAACTAAAAATACTAATTTTTTTCAAATATAAATTTTAAAGCTCTCTGCGATACCTGTTATTATTTTTAAAAAAATCTAAAAAAAATTATAGAAATTTTTTTTCGACATTTCGAATAGATTTCTCTACTTTGCTCGGTGAAATCGATTTTAACGTCCACCTTAATATATATATACATATATATTAAAATATACAAATATTTATGTAGAAATTGCGAATGAAGGAAGGGACTTTGAGGTACACATGGGAATGGTTGGTGGATATCTATCTCCATCGTGCTGCCGGAATACTATTTTATCGCCTCGCTAGCGCGTCCCCTCTTTTTCCATTGTATCTTCATCCTCCGTGTGTTCATTCGTCTCCTATATATCTCTCTACCAGCGCGACCAAAAAAAGAATACACGAAAAAAGAAAAGAAAAACACCCAATAAAAAAGAAATCTTTTTTTTTCAGCCTGATGCGCGCCCACATTGAAAATGGCCAATCCCGCACGCCCAGTAATAGCCAATATGAAAAAGTCTTGGGGGAAGAAAAAAAAAGAAAAAGGAGTCTTATCATCCGCGCCTCTTCTCTACTATCTTTACTTCATTTCTCTCATTTCCTCTTATTGTGCAGCAAATGGACGAGAGCAAGATGCGAAAGAATCTCATCGCAATTGGATTGGACCATTTCCAATATTATATATATATATATGGGATTCTCGTCAGCATGATATCATCGTGCCTGTTTGTCTTATTGGACTGTGTCCAATGAACGGGAGAGCACGAGGAATAAAAAGATGTATATATGTATATGAACGCAGAAAGTATAGAGATAACAAGCAGTTTTTCTTTTTCGTTTTTTTTTTTTTTTTGTGGAAGGACGAAAAATTTTGTCAACATAAGAAGAGTTTATTATTGGGCTCTACAAGATGGAAATGATGATACTCTCACAGTATGAATGTACATGTGTAGATGTATTTATGTATATAGAGATGAAAGGAAAAAGCGACCGGTGTACTAAATGCCACCGACAAAATACAAAGGACAAAAGTATTTTAAGTTGACGGCGACAGCAATGACAATATACACTATGGCGGCACAAAAATAAGGATTCGACCTTGACACAATATTTTGACGTGACTTCTCATTCACTCGTTACACTTGATTTTCTATAACAGACATGGATATGTATAGAACTACATTCATCGGAGAAATAAACATCAAGGCTATATTTAGGTGAATACGGCATCTTTGTAGTTTTCTTTTTATATACATGTTGATGTATTTAGTTGGGAAAATCTATTTTCTATTTTGTATATCGTGAGCATATTGCGAAAACTCATCAAGTCAAATAATTTGATTGTCGATAAATTACGTTTAAATTCTAGAGTTTTATATAAAATCAGGTTTTTATATGTATAAATATATAAAATATGATGGCAACGAAAGAGGACCAAGTCGACTTGGTTATTTTCTCCAGTAGTAAAAAGTGTTTAAATTTTAATGGTCATTTGGTTGTATTAACTCGAAGCTTCCAAATTTTGACTTGGTCAGTTTTCGCAATAAGTCCACGATATATGTCATGTAATTTGCGAATAAAGCCGCGTTTAATGATTCTGGAATCATTAAATTTTAACGCATCGTTTTACTACATCTTTCAAGAGTACTTTTTCGTTACAGAATTAGAGTCATATTTTTTGAAGACAAATTCAATATCACGAAACTTTGACAATCTATTTTTGTTTATTTTAAATAAATTTTTAGATTGATAAATACTGTTTTTTTTTTACTCTGTTGGTTAGTGTTCCATTATACTTCAATGTCCTGTTTGATAAATTTATTATATTAAATATCACAGTGAAAAAATTACAACAACAAAAGTGAAAGGAGTATATTTATTCATGATTTGGACTCTATCTCAATTATTATATTCATAAAACAAGATGTGACAATTCTCAACAAATTACGGATACATTTTACTTATTCTCACATCTCCATAAGGTGGCATTTGTGCAAATGACATTTCGCATACCCATAAACAAAAATCATTATTATACATAAAAGGTACATGAAAAATAGCGTCAGATAATAGATAATTGTTCGAAATCATTTATAATTCAGAAGCAACGGTGAGGGACAATGAAAAGCATGAAGCTTTTGGGGAAAAGGGTCGTAAAAATATATACATAAAATGTTATTGAGCACAGTGAGGAAAGAAGACAACTTTCAAAAAGGACATACACCCACACACACACACACACACAGCTCCCTACTGACAATTATTTATGTCCCAATAAAACTTTTCACTACACGACGAAATGTGACAATTGAATGTCGCGTTAGTGCAAAAGGTAGTGACGCGAAACAGTCGAGGATATGTTTAAAAATTTGTGGGTGAAGGTCGTTGTATCACAGCAGTACAGACAGGGTACATGATCATCAGGAAGAAACAGCAGCTTCAGCAGCAGCCGAAAGCAATGGTGATATTTAGTGAGAAGTCCTATGGTGCGCGAGAATGATGGGTCGCGTGCCGTATCAGCGGGGGGTTGGTAGGACCTTGTGCTAAATATTTTGGAAATATTGACCGACTAGCCCAAAGATTGACTAAACGAAAGATTTATGTATTGAACTTGACACTACACTGCTATAACGCATAAACAATTTAACTCGCAAATAGTTTATGCTCAAGGATTTATCCTTCATCATTTCCGCTTATTTACTAAATGGCTGGTTATATATATATATCTATTCGTTCTGGAAAAAGTGTAATATGCGTTGGAAATAATAGAAAATTGTGTCAAGTGAAAATATAAAAGTCAACTGGATGAGCTTTACTGGCGAGGATAAGGATTAGTTTTGTGGAAATGTTATGGATGTATTTGAAAAGTTGCACTACATTTACGTGAAACCCGTTTCAAAAGACAGTTATTATATTGGCCCGTAAATTTTTCAATATACTTTTGTTTTTATATTATACAGTCACCTTCAATGCCAATATGTATACACATTTAATATTCAGTTTCAGGTCATTATTTATAGATACTTTCTCAAGAATAATCTTTCTCCATAAGGAGCAATACTTTCCAAGGTAATTTTGCCTGTTTGACTCCTTTAAAATTCACTTATTGACTCTCTACCATATAATTATCAATGGAAATAATTTATAATTTATATTCACAATTTTCCTTCGACGAAAATGACATCGGTGAACAGTATTGAATATCTATTGATTACATAAATCATCAAATACTTGCAAAAGATATAATGAAACTAAATGTACAACTGCTCAATAATATATTCCATGGCGAAAGTAAAAATGATAAATAATAAATTTTGTGAAAACTGCAATTATTATAGATGCAAGCAACCTTGAACAGCAGCAATGTGAGCGGAGAAAATAAATGAATTCTCGTTTCGTTAACTGTTTCATTCAAGGTCAATGCTTCTGGTTGATGAAGTGGATGAGTCGAAGATGCCATAGCAGATGAAATGTTGCAGACATCAGTGGAGGAAAATTCACTACGTTAAACAAAATTGTAAGAGAGAACGCGAACAATGTGAAGCAGTCAAACGAGATTGACTGAGAGGGAAAATGAGATGAGGTTATGGGTTCTATTGGTTTGCGTGAAGTGCTACCGTGCTTCCAACATCCTCAACAAATAATGATTTATTATCGCTCTGCAGTTGCTTCTCTGTATGTATATATAAAGAATGAAAATGACGGAAGACGAAGGCAAAACTATTACACTGAAGATATTGAGAAAATGGAGAATGAAGGTCCATAGTCATGTGTATACAAAGCATAAGGTAGCTCCATAAAATAATAAACCCACTATCAGGTTTTTCGTAATGGTTGATGTAGAAGTAGTAGTAGTAGGTTTTGTTATGGTAGTGGTATTTGAAGTAGTAGGAGTTGGTATATAATAGTAAAGATGAAGTGAACGAGTATAGCTGTGAAAAATTTTACGTTTTCTATTTTTCCTTGTTTATTTCTCTGTGAGTATTCTCTCATTTTACCGGACCATTTGCCGAATATTATTTATTATTAGTGGAACTAATATGCGACGCATGTTCCAGAATTTATCATTATTGTACAAGATTAGTTTTTTGAAATGATGATATTTGTTTAATTTCTTTGAAGCAATGACAGAGGAGTGATACAATAGCAGATGAAATGTTTGGTGTGTGAATGAGAATTCGTGTGATATCTATAATAATAAGGGATTACCCTCAGTACTCAGTAAGTCACAGAATTTCAGTCTTCTACTTCAGTCACGTAGTGTATAATTTTGCAATACCACATTCTAATTATTATGTTTTTATCATTGACTCCATTTACACGTGTTTCTACGGTGTCGACATTGTTGCAGTTTCCTAAGTCACTTCTTAATGGAACGCCATAACCTATAATACTCCTTCAAATTTTATCTATATCTGTTTGTCAATTCTTATGTAATAAATAATAAAGTGCGTCTACATTGCAGATTCTCGTAAGATTTAATATTCCGTGCTTTAACATTACATTATTAATATCTTCTTACAAAGTCAATCAAAGATTACAAAAATTTAATTTTTTCATTTTTAGAAAGGTTTTGGTGTCTCACCAAATTTTCATAATTTTCAGTTTATTAATTGATTCATTGAGGGTATTACTTAAGAGATATAGAGATAGATAATATATAAGAAATTTGGCCAATTGATGAAATAATGTCAATGTAATTCAAAATCTTAACTATATATTCTACTGTATTATATACTCCTGCTCTGTCGCAATATATACAATACACTATAATAGTACTATATAAAGTGAAAAAAGAAAAAATAAAATAAAATAAAGTATCAGACATATTGTGTCGACTAAATAATTTATCTGGTCGTCGAAGAATTTACGATGGTCAATATTGGATCAAATGAATCAGGCCTGCCTCTGATGGAATTAAGTGAGGTAAGTTGTTGCTTTTACACATTTCAAACATATATATACACAGTATGTAGTATATAAATATATAGTGTTTGATTCACACACTATATAAAACCTCGTATTAAGTAAATAAATATGTACACATGTACATATGAATGAATTTAATTCTATCAAATACCACGACGTTGAAATGTGTATAAAACCCTTTAACAAATTTTATGATTGGCCATTTCACAATGTTTTTAGTTTGATTTCAGTTTATATATACACATATGTTATATTTATTTATCAATTACATTTGCCACGTCAGAGTTGCAAAAGTTTCAATGTAAACATAATGCATTACTCATTAGGTTATTATTGTAAAATGGAAATTCACTTTCAATTAATCATTAAGTGTAATATTTAAATGATATATACATGCATTAATGATTAACTGTAATATTTCAATTACCTACTGATCAATTAAGCATTGAAAATAATGCGAATATAATTTAATCGAACTAACCATTAGAAATAATATTAACTCAATCGGAATCCAATTATTTGAAATAATGCAATAAAAAAAACGTATTTTAACTGTCTGTAATTCAAATATTTTAATTTCTCAAATCAAGATAAACCAAAACCCTTAGCAAATATTTTTTCGCAACAAAATAATTATTGGGGTTAACTTAACTCGGAAGGAAAGAAAAAATTATCCATTTCGTAATTTTCCAATATCGTAGTAAGATTCAATGTTAAAGTGTCAATGAGTACTATTTTCTAGGTTAGAATTGAAAAAATAGTGTTTATTTCAGGACTTTTCCATTAAACATTAAACAATTAATTGTTGATCGGTCAAAATTAAGGATAAAGTTTAATGAGTAGTGCAATAAAATTAAATTAAGGAACATTAATCCCATTTATAATTATTAAAAATTGTAAATTACTAATTAACATCTAATGGACAATGCCAAAGTAGTGAAATTAGTCATTATAAAATAATACGTAATCCAGTAATAATGCATTATCAAATATAATGTATTATTTGATACTGTGGTCCACAGATATTTTTCTGACATTCAATTGATATTTATATGCAGCCTGATCAAAAGCATTTACAATACCCACAGTAATATACTATATACCATTTTACTTTTCGTTTGAAGTTTGTTCCAGTGTTGCACATTGCTATTTGCTGTAATATGTCATGCACCGTCGAATATTACGGTATTGACCGTGGTCAATGCATTGAAAATAGGTATATTACCTCTACTCTCTGGACCACCGTCCGCGGAATTATATGGCCCTGTTCCTTTTCAACGCACCGTAGATAATAAACCAGAATAAAACCATTGAATGATTTACAGTGAGTATAATAGACAAAATATGGGTATGTGACTTTGAGTTAAGAGTCTTTATATATATATATATATATATATATATATATTATTTGGAAAACTTGCCGATAGCATTTCAGAGTATCTCAATATGCTGCTGTTGGTGATGGCGAACATATTCAATGTCATATTTTCATACATCTGTAGGACAGTTGCGGTATCGGAGAATATTTTTAACACTTTGTGACATACATTGTGGTACAAAAGAATTATTTATTTACACACGTAAGTACTGCAGTTAATTCTTTTTATCATTATTGTTGTTGTGTATGAATTTGTTAACTAATAACTCTTATTTCTGTATTAAGTTGAATTTATTTGTGATAATTTTGTTTTTGGGAATAATGTTTACGTGTAATTTTCAATATTGAACTACGGTTCTTTCAGTATTACAACCGTAGAAATGTTCATGAAGGTCAAACAGACGCCCTTTGATTTTCTTGTTCGCACCCACATATACACATCGGGATATATATACTTGTGCGTAACAATCATAAAATTTCATCGCATAAACACATAAACCCTTAAAGTACCAAATTTCGGAACTGATGGCGCAACTTGGGATAATGTAACAAAAAGAGAGAAGGAAAAAAAAAAGAAAAATTTACGATGAACCATGGCAATCAGTGTCATCAGCAATGGTGCAAAACGCACGTCTATATATATATATATATATATATATATGTGTGTGTGTATACCTAATGTCCGCTGATGGGAAAACGTGTAACACAAGTAAAGAGGAAGCAATGTGGTGTAGAGACAACTTAAACGAAAATCGTAGCCAAGGTCGGACACTTAAAATCTTAGGTGGTTTACCTTGTTGGTCAGACTTGTGGTGGACCTCCGACTGATTGTCAAAAATGTGTGTAGTTGGTGCAAAAATGTCACGCTACAGACATATATACATATATCAATGTATTCTTACGGATTTGAAATATTTTTCACATAGTTTAACATGTTTCATATTCATGCACAAATTCGTTGTATTTGCATGTGAAGTAGGAATATTATTTAATATTATTAAGGGGAAATAGTGAGCTGAGAATATGGACTTGAATGATATGAGAAATATATAAAGAGAGAATATTATGTAAACACTGGAAATTGCCACAAAAATTTTAAATAACAGCCCATTCTAAAAATTCGCTTAGCAGTGTATAATATTTCATGAAATGCTAATGTGTCCCAGGCTTACTATGGTGTACAGAGTAATATTTAGTATAAAATTATCGCCGTATATTGGACATATTTTCTTGTTTTTTTTTTTTTCATCTGTTCTCCAGACAAAGAGGAAATACTTTAATGTGTCATGACATCATTTTTCTCACAGTATATTGGTTCAGCATGAATGCATCTCCATTGATTGATCCTAATCGATTTTGTATATTAGTCATGGAATAAGAATTGGAATTGGAAATAGACAATAAGCAATTGATGTAACATAACCTCTACCCTTCAATACAGAGCTTTATCATAGACATGAGTTTATCATTTTGATGTGTATATATATATATATATATATATATGAATGCTAAGTTGGGAAATCGAATGAATGCATGTATGAGTCTGTGTGTGAGGGCTTGGGATAAATCCTATTTCAGTTATGGGAGCATAAATATAGGGTGATTCGAAACGGACAAGCGTTTATTGAGGGAAATGTAGTTCCACACAAGAGATCAAACGGCCGATTAATTTTATGGACAATATATAAATGTATGTACATGAAATTGATTCGTTGTGATAAACAGGTTCGATTGTGTCATTTCAATATTCCAATAATTATTTATCATCTCTGTATTCTCTATTATTTTTATTTCTCTCAATATTATTTATCAAAATATCATCGTGGAATTTTTTATTATTTTTTTTTCATCTTTCCTCTATATTCTCTGATATAGAATACAATCTATGCGCTCGTGCTGTCCATGGTGTTTGACAATATTATATAGAGAAAGTGAAAGTGCTGTAAAAATGTCGAGAAGTATATTTCTATTTTGAATAATGATTGAGGAAAAAGAAAAAAAAAACTGCAAGAAAGGGTCCTTGGAAAATTGTCTGTATTTATTTATTTTCTTTAGGTCAAAGGGTTGATGCTGGAGAAATGGTATGAAAAAAAAAAATGCAAGAACGGTAAAACAAAAAAAAATAGGCAAAAAAAGTTAGACAGTACCAAAAAAAAAAAACAACAAAAAAAAATGAACAATTACAACGAAAAATAGAAAAAAAAACCAGGAGATTTCTGGGTCCCATAGGACCCAGGGATTTACCAAAGGGTTGTGCATCGGGCTATGGAAGAAGTATCACAAAAAAAAAAAAGAAAAAAAAAAGAGCAAACACATTTACTCGTCGACAATAAAACGTTTAAAATGGTTATGGTGCAAAAGGATAAATTTTTGCCTGTGTATATTCATTTATTACTACGGTTTAGTGCGATAATCTTTTTTGAAAACTTTCAACGAGCCCCCAAAATATATTAATCTTAATATTTATCAGTTACCTACTTACTTATATACTAATTAATACAATAAATAAATAAATAAGAGACGATGAATGCGTATAGATTATTCTAATGAGATTGATAATAATGTTTTCATAATAAATTTACAATGGACTACGCTTATGGTTACGGGTGATTAATTATATTTCATATATGGGTTAAGAAAAGGGAAGTGACCAACCACCGCGTGTGCTGAATGGACAAACGTGACAGGCGGTCGTCATTTATGTTAAAATAATGCGCGGCACGACCCAAAAGAATATTCACTGCGGGAGGCCGCTGCTGTGTTCCACGCTTTCACTAAACATAATCTAAACGTCAAGGCATTTTTGGGCCTTATGCTTTTACTATGCTCTCTGTCTTCATTCGTCATTACACTCAACGATCTCGTCATTTTTCCCCATCTACACAATTTTTCCATCCAATAAGTTTTGACTTTTCAATTAGCCACAGCCTCGCCTTCACCTAAATATTGTGAAGTTTCCCTCGTCATGTCGTCACACGACATTATTTGCACCTTCAAAATTATCTCCCCCAAAATATTGTCACTTGTGTACAGTATACCGAATCGAAATGTATTTTTGTGTATTTAGATGTGTGTGCATATTCACCGCCTTTCGGTTCGTGTTGTACTAAATTTTTGTTGTCTTATTTTCTTCATTTCCCTTCATTTTCACTTTCTATTTTTCGGTGTAACGCGACGTATTTTTACGCCAGTATTAAGTAGGAATCATTGAAAGGACTGAGGGGAAAAAAAAATTGCAGGTGAGGAAGCAAAAAAAAAAATTGTTAAAAATAAAAAAGGACTTTTATACGAGCCAATAAAAAAAATGTGAGTTGGGGGTTTTGAAAGATGACAAAAAAAAGGAAAATAAAAAACAGCAAAGAAGGATATTTTCCTTTTTCCTGCTTTTTCCATGTGACTCTGTGCATACGGTTAAATGTTTTAACGATTTTACGATAGTTATAGGCACTATATAAATATAAATATATATATATATATATATAGAAAATATATACAGAGAAAAATGTGAACGAGAATTTGGTAAAAATTTTTTTTTTCGATAATTTTTTTACGCTCCAACGACAAAACGGATAATTTCATTTTTATGGGGGTAGATTAGCGGCTTCCACCATATCTGCAGCATCCAGAGACCAATGCACACACACACACACACACATATATATATATATATATATATATGTATAGAATGAGGCTATATTGGGTCCTGTTCGGTAGTTTCGGTCATTTACCGGAAATTCCGTTTTGGAAGTTTATGATTTTATGGATGGGCAAATTGTGTGGACCCTTTTTCAGAAAATGTTATATACCACCATACAATGCATCTCAACATGCAACTATCCATATATATATATATATTCCACCCGCCCATATATTCCCACACAATAAATAAAATTATGATCAATACAATATTTACAATGTCATTTATACACTCACTCACTTCACTATTAAAATTCAAATTAAATTTCCTGTAAATAATTTCAAGTAATTATATGTCGTGGGATTACTGCGAAAACTGACCAAGTCAACTTAGTCATCATATTTTATATCTTTATTCATATAATTTATATATTGAGTGTAAAAACTGTATTTACATGCGAGGAAAACCTGATTTTATATAAATGTCCAAACGTAATTTGTAGAAAACCAAATTTTTTGACTTGGTCCGTTTTTTTTAGTAAACTCACAATGTACTTATCCATATATATATATATATATATATATATATAGGATATTGTGCATGAATTAGAGCACCTCGCATTATTCAAGTATTACAATTATATCATATGGGCCTGAAGTTCGGAACGTTCAAATGAACGGTTTTCATTTAGCATCGTGTGAGACGAAAAAAAAATCATAACTTCATTCACAATACAATAACCAATTTCATTTTTTTTTCCAAATGTTTTTAAAAATTGTTGTCTAATTTTTAGAAATATTTGGAACTACCCCGAACTTCAGGCACATTATATCATACCGGTCTGGTATATTAATTCCTATTTCTGGACAACGCCTATTCGGGCTAACATGGTAATACCATTTGCAGGATCGTGATTAGAATTAATTTTGTTATTTCATTTTGATTATCTCAATGTAAATAACGATGTACTTGTTGATGGGATCGAGAGATCGATTAACAATTGGATGGATTAGAATAACAGTTATTTATTTAAATAATAAAAATTCCACCAACACTGTTGCTTTTGAATATCGCAGAGGAAATTAACACCAACTTAATCTCTATTCATCCACATAAGAAAAAAAAAAAAAAAGGAGTAATTTTCAACATGGAAGAATAAGAAAAATTGTACGATTAAAATTGGCGATTGGCATTTATCGTGCAATGACCAACTGAAATTATACAGAAAAAAATTCCATACATATTTAAATAGTTTTATGAGAGTTGAAAGCCCGAAAGAGGGTTGAAGGGTAAAGAGAGCAAGAGAGAAGGAGAGTACATAATAAGGGTGGGACAAAGTCATATGCAGGCGTTTATCCAAAATAATCTTGTACCATTTTCACAGGCGCTGTTGCTCCAATAGTTAGACATATATATATAGAGTCATTTTGCTGTGGAACACCAGCATACACCATGAAATAGTCATGGGGGGATGAATCTCGTCACGATGAAGGGGATGAAACGCAAGGGGCTGATAAGTTGCTAAAGTATATAGATATACATACCAGTAAAGCAGTGGTTAATGCGTAGGGGGAGTTAATTGGTCGATCCACCAGTGGCTGCTTTCCTCAAAATCACTCTCAGCTTTTATATATAAATATATATATATAGATTTTCCAATGTGTTAGTAAATGTATCTTTATATAGATATATATATATATATTGTGTGTAAAATCAACCCTTGGACGCTTGAGCGTTAAACGACGCGAGGATTAATGTTCGCACACGTCAACTGGTGCGTTGTAAGTTGATCCTCAAATTGCTTGGGTTGTTATATCCCCATTTATTTATGTATATATCTATCCCTCGGTGTTTATATATATATATATATATATATGTAGTTGATATATTGATATAGTTGATGGCAAAAATATCATTGCAAACCTTTTCCATACTAATTGTGAACGATGATTTTTTTTTTGTGAAAGAAAATAAATGAAATTTTATGTTTTATTAATACGTATTTATCTATTTATTCATTTGATTTTTGCTTTATCGTTTGTTTTCCTTTTCTTTTTGTATTTCTTTCTTCTTCCTCTCTATCTTTTTTTTTAATTTTTTTAATTTTTTTCAATTCTCACTTTGGCTTTCGTGATTGTTTACAATATTTTTACATTTATTTACATTATTCGCTCGAATCAATCAAACAATTTATAAATATATTCACGATAAATAATTTCTTATATATGGACTTGAGAAATATTTCATCTTTTCTTTTTTATATATATATGTAATTACATTGTGCTTTACATAGTTGACTTTTGTTTCGCGTTTAATATTCAGTGCTTTCATACATAAACATGTTATTATTATTATTTATATAATTCTTATTATTATTAATAATAAAAATGAAATTAAGAAAATTCACTATGTAAATTTGTAGGATTGATTAATTCTACTTTACAATCATGTGAAATGGAACAAAATCTCACTAGTTATTTGTACATATGTACATTTATGAATAATAATATTGATATATTTACATATTCTTTCTATTTTTTTTTTTGATTGTTAAAAAAAAAAGTTAAGTTGATGATTACGCACGGCGCACGATTGTCACGATATATCGTTAGTCCGGAAGAAGAGTGACACAATTCGAAAAAAAAAAATTTTTTTTTGAGTTATATGCGTAAACGATTAGCGAATGTCGTCTCACAAAATTCAATAGAAAAAGCTCACAAGTGGAGTAATTGAATTGGCCATTCATTCGCATACAAATGTCGTTTTGCTTTCACGCGATGACAATATCTATAATAATTCACGATTTATTTTTGAGAAATATCTTTGTGTTCGGTGTCCATTGTAAAAATTGCGATTATTAATTTTTTTCAATTTTCACATTTAGCTTTGGTGTGTGAGTGTGTGTTTACAACTAAAAAATTTTATACGTTTATGTTGTTATTTTCATATCACGGTAACTATTGCGAATTTGATAAAATTATATGGATTTATCCCATATAAATCTCGAATTTCATATTGATTGGAATTAAAATCAAGCAATTTACCGCATTAATTATGGTGATATTGCATTATGAAATTTAACATACGTTCCTAGCTTTCTTCATTTTACTATTTCTTTAAAAAATGCGCGAGACGATAAAAGACTGGATATACATGAAAAGTGAATGTTACAAGATAATGAATTGTTCAGTATTACGAATGTAATACACAATGAACAATGGTATAAATCTTTACAGCATAGCTGTATCCTACGGGTTTATAAATGAAAATGAATAAAGTCAATTTCAAAAGATAAAACTATTTACACACGTGAAATCGAGTTTTCTTGTTCAATCGCCATCAAGTTAAAATATTTAATTATGTGATAAAAAGCTTAATCGGTGGTTTTGTAATAAAATACTGTGACAATGTATTTGGCGCACTCTTTTACAGTGAACCTTTGTTGAATGATTTATATTACACGTCCCGCATGACATTAAATTTCTTCTACAATGACATTGGTGATATGTCATATAATTAAAAAACCCAATCATGTCACAAATAACTAATTAAAAAAAGTTTATACCGATTATTTCTACACAGTAGATCAATTGAATAATCAACAAAATAAACACTCACCTCTGCGATTTAATCATCAGAGCATTTATTCTGTGCATAAGATTAATCTCAATCACTTTTGCCTCATTGTCGATGATTTCAATTATTATTGATCAATGTCATACCAATCAATTTCACTTTGCTGTTAAAACGCTTCACGAAATATGTCGTGATATCTTTGGGGAACGAAAAGTTCATATAATGTGTCATTACATCCTCTTTTTCGTGATTCTCATTAGCTATTGATATTCGTAGCTAAATCGAAATATATCTTGTGATAATTTACTGATATTATCGATCGCCAACTCAATACCGTTTAATCATCGCCACGTTCATAATTGATGAACAATTCTGTAAACCATCAAATTAAATTCACGCTTTCTCCGTAATATCAGTTTTATATGGTTGAAACAGTTTGGGCGGTTCAATCTTCGTTGATTGAACTGGTGACGATGTGCTAATATGATGATAACCCATTGCTGTTTTACTCTCAAATGCTCCCTGAATCGTTTGAATTTGCGCTGGCAATCCAACGATATTTAATCCACCTGTCATTTTTAATGGCGATGTTTTTTCACTGCTATGAATATGATGTCCATGTTGCTGCTCTTGCTGCTGCTGCTGTTGATGATGATGATGATGATGGTGATGCTGCTGCTGCTGCTGCTGTTGATGATGATGATTATGGTGTTGATGAACATTACCGACGCAATCACAATCGCTTGATGTATCCGAATGACTCGGACTGAGCTCTGGTAAATGCGCAGGTCTAAATGTCGTGGGCGTTGCCGCCGTTTGTTGTGCTTGGGTTGTGGGCGTGCCAGCAAAACCGTTGGCGACGGGCGGAACCGCGAGACCAGTCAAGTGTAGAGGCGCAAGTGAATGATGCGGTTGAAGTAGATGTGGATGCGGTGAATACGCAGCTGATTGTGGATGTGGTCGATGAAGACCAGCAGCAGCAGCGGCGGCAGCAGCTGCTGCTGCTACTGCACCATTTCCAGAATAGGGATTGTAACGGGCTGCGTAATATGCAGCGGCCGCCGAATAATTTGGCGAGACACCAAGGTGTGATGTTGGCATACCAGGTGCACCATGATACGGCGATGGTGGCAATGACGCGGTAGCAGCAGCCAAAAGGGTCGCGGCTATTGTTGGATCTGTGTACATTGCGTAGGGCCATGCCAATGCCATTCGTTGCCGTTTATCTTTCATGCGACGATTTTGAAACCACACCTGTTAACATATAAAAAAGAATATCAGTTAGTAAGATAAAAATTTGCGCTCTACTGTTTAAAGAGTGATTATGAGTTATATTCATTGTTCATAGAGTAGGTTTGGAACAAAATCGTCACAACTCAATATTACGAAATTTCGCAAGAGAAGCATTTAACAATTTCATTTAATCAAAGGTATTCAATTCTCGATCTGATAAAAAGCATTAAAAAAACTGAAATCGTTACAGCTAACTTTGGAGACATTGTAAGGGACGAAGGAAATCTGAAGTGTTGCCCTTGTGTAAAATAAAAATCTGTCGAAATAAACAGTGGATATCCCATAAACTCATACTCTCACTTTTGCCATTTATCCGTCGCTGATGAACTACAACTCTTGCCGCTCTTACATATGCAGATATACCCAAATTCGCGTTATTTCATCATGAAAAGACAAAATTACTTGATTTGGCACGATGCTGTTCCAACCCGACAATATTTATAAATAATGAGATGATAAGCAATAATAACTGATGAAATACACGATTGACATGAATTTGAAGTGAAATATTTATCATAAAACATCATTTATTTCTGATATATATATATATAAATAAGTGATAATATAATTCCAAGTTTAAATGCCGAAAGGTGGATGCTAATTGCGTCGCTTGGCACCTCAAAGTGAATTCAAACAAATGCTGACGCAAATGGGACACACTGCGGTTCGCTTTATATTTGTTTACCTTCTAGTAATTCCAAATGTTTATATGCTTGATGCCGACTTTGAAGCGGATATAATCACCGATCAAACAACACATGTATTGTGTATATACTATTATACAAGTATACATATGAAAGAGATAGGATCAATCAAAACAATTACCTTAATAGTAGACTCAGGCAGATGTAGTTGCGCAGCAAGTTCACACCTCCTTGGACGACTCACATAATTCTCACGGTGAAATTCTTTCTCCAATCTCGATAGTTGTTCACGTGTAAATGCCGTTCTATATCTTCTAATATTGGGATCCATAGCGGAAAGTGGCGGCTGTTGATGCTGTTGTTGTTTATTTGGCGACGTATCCGCTGTTAGCCAGAATGGTGGAAAAAGAAAAAAAGAAAAAAGAAAACGAGGACCATTAGAGGTTATATTGATGACCGCATAGTGAGAGGTTTGGACATTTCACGGAATAAGGGGAAAAACTGTACATATACTTCCGACAGTATTCGAATTTATATATATATATGTGTGTGTGTGTGTGTGTGTGTAAAGGCGGCACCACATATTTTCTACAGAGAAAATATACTTCTACGGAGGTCGTCGCGTATTCCGGGATACTATAGATGTCCTGTGGTCCAACATTCACGTTTCAATTCTTTGATAAATGCCGCCGTGACATATGCTAATTATACTTTGTTCCTTTATACAATCCGATAATATATCTAGAAAGTATATTTATATATATATATATATGCGTGTGTAGGTAAATTAAGAGTAGTATAATAATTATCGAGTAATTATGAGGCAGTAGGAGCAGGAAGACGCTTTGCTTTGTTTGATTTTGGGGTGTTGTAAAATTTGCTTATATTATTGTCGGCAATAAATGTAAAAGAAAATTATATTGGCAATGGAATGTGCCGGTATATTTTGTAAAGAGTATTATTGAATTAACGGCTCTTTGGAATATTAATCAAACTGCGAGAATTAAAGTCATGCAATTAATTATATATACATATTTATATATTATTGCAATATAATTTTTTAATTTTTATATTTTTAGGGTATATTGTGTGTTTTTATTTTTTTGTATACGTTGGTTTTTGCGGTGTATGGGAATTATTTGGATTAATAGCAATTGGAATTATGTAAATGTACCTTTCTCTGGTGATTTTGGTATTGTTGCGCCCATTAATGGACTGTGCGGTGGTGATAATTGATATTGCGATGGCACGAGATCCACCACAATTGTTTCATCATCTCGTGACTGTTCGTCAAAATTCCTTTGATAACCGTGCATCTTCATTGAGAATGCACACACACTTTTTATTTATTCCAATGACAAGCAAAATGATTGGTAGAAAAAATTGTTATTGCACTGTTTTTGGTCTTTTAAATTGTTCTTCACTCAACACACAACAGTCAGTCACAATTGTTTGAAGTTGTATTTATTGAGGTATTATAGAAATATTGCATTACTTGAGAGTGAAAATTGCGAGATACTGACAATATGTCAGACATGTATAGACGACACTAATTCGCTCTTGCGACTGAACGATAGAATCGTTGTACGAAGGAATATATACGAGACATTGAAGTGTTGTATGAGTCCGCACCATTGAGCTTGTTTGCGATTGGTCTGAGAGAGCGGAGATGAGTTTGGATTGGCCCATTGTATTTAAGCCACGCCTAGAATCTTCTGGAGTTCCCCTGATTCTGCCGTGGCTCCTCATTTTCAAGCTTTAAATATAGATATATTTGTAGGTACCCGTCGGAAAAGCTTATATGCGATAATGTCAACCTGTAAATTTGAATGGTGTTGAAGAAAAATAGTGGATAAAATTATCATTGACAGAATACTCGAGAATTTTTTTGATTCAATTTTTTTTTCTCTTATTACAGTTGAAATTGCATTGATAAAATTTTATTGCAAACATTTCTCGTTTTCTTTGTAATTATCTTATCAAATCTTTGATTTAACGAATTGTTTTTTTTTTATGTAGATCGCTTTTATATTGTTTAGGAATTTTTGGCTTTAATGGTGTGTTAGAACAGAAATTTGACTTTGAATCTTTACGTAACGTAAAATTTTGCCGCATGAATAATGGAAACAATGAAAATAAGGAAATATATTGGTGTAAAGGTCATATATAACGAATAATTTTTTAGTGCTTACCATAAAAATCTAGAGCATATTGAAATATATATATATATTGACAATTGTTTGTGAAATTGCTCTGTATATATATTGTTGTTATGGAGATTGTAAAAATCTATTTTACTCTCCCAAAGTTGTGCTCCATTTTAAACGTTTTTACAAGACCCGTAACAAAAAAATTTATGGAATGCACATCACACAACAAACACCATTGAGAAAAAATCCTACACACTCGTCTTTTTCTATTTTTCATGAATATAAATATATTCAAGGGCGAATTTCTCATTTTTTTCTTTTTTCATTTGGTCGACTCAAAAAAGAATGTGATCCCATTTTTCCAAAGAGCAAAAAAGAAAGAGAAGAAAATTTACCTACAACAATATACAGTATAGGGTCCATAATAAAAATCGATAAGTCATTATAATAAAATTTACAAAATGAATTATGACAAGACCTGGTACCGTTGCTCCAATTTTGGTTTCACTTATTTCTTCTGTTTCTCAAGATTGGAGACGAGAATGGACTGCATAACAATTTCCACATCGTTTTTTTTTCACACCAAATACATTTTATGCTTCTACTATAAATACACAAGAACAAACAATTCCATATACTCAATAGATATAAACATTTATTCAACTGGATATTAATCCAAAAAATATTTTTCTAAACTAAGTTATTAATACAATATTCACCTATATAATTATGCATTTATTTATTATTTTTCTTCATTTATTGATGCGACAGATAGGAAGAAACCCAAAATAGATTTCACCTCATCAAGCTGTTAAAACTAATGACTAGTCCTCGTCTTTATATTCCTATTCACCAAAGAAATTACGTTTATTATTTCATCCCCATTTCTTCGGTTAAATCCGAAGGAAAAGGACAATATTTATACAGCAATAAGATAAAAAAAAGTGCAGCATAAAAAAAAGGGTTGGATAAGCTATGAATATAACAACCCAAACACTTCTTAGATTACGATAAAATGTGCACAAAAAAAATAACACAAAAAAATTATATACACATACAGGGTCACTTAGAATCCAATAAAAGTGAAATAATATTCATCCCCGAAAGTAAAAGGGAAAGTTTATAACATCTTCTCCTCTATATATACAACATGCATATATAAAAATATATACAGCTCTATTCCAGGATTTTAGAAAGGGTTGTAACACTTTGCCATAAGGACAGGCGAGTTAAAATTATCCCTTCATTTTTTTCCTTCTCTTCTTGCCTTTCTTTGGCTTTCATTGGCACGGTTAACATTATTTGAGCGTACATATATATATATATATACCCATCGTGAAAATCGTACGAAGATTTACAAGTATTCATACAAAATATACCTAACTCTATTGTTTATAATATGAGGTATTATATGAATTTATTTTTTTTTTCAGTTCCAATCACAGAATTAAATTAGCAATCGTTCATATCCACTATGTAAAAATAAAATTTGATATTATCGATCTAGCAGTCTGTCACAATAATCACAATGATCACCATTATATTCCATCTAAATTCACCGATGAATAACGAAAAGTATATTGATATTCCAATCGGTATAATCAATCAAATAATTCCAATGAATATATTTATAAGTATAATTTATGATTGCAAATATTTCTCAAATGAAAAATGTCAAATTTTAATTCGATCAATGTGTACTTACGCACGTAGGTTTGTAAGAGATACTGGGTCGGGAGGACATGCGAAATCCTTTGGGTTAAATCCTCTTTGTTTCACATCACACTCCACAACACAATGAATAGTTATAATGCGATATATAATTTACTAATGAATGGAACATAATTACTTTGAAGTGTATAATATTGAAGGTGATTTGTATTTTAACTTAACGTAGGATTCAATATCCTGAAAAAATATGCAAACCAGAATAATTTAAAGTATATTATTATGAAAATTACGTTTATGTATATAGCTAATGTTCATGAAAAACAGGTTGATGTGTAACAGAATCGTATATAGATTTAGAAATTAATATCACGGTTATTCGAATAAGTACACACCCATTGTATATTCCAATGAAAAGGAAATGAAAATTTGTGTACTTTATCAATAAATATTACATTATTTCTCATAATTTTTGTACATTACAAGCTAAATCAATTGTTCATACTCATTTTTCATAATGTTGTTGTTTAATATGTTTACAATTGACAGCAGGCAAATGCTCTATTGATAATTGTCACAATTGTATAAAATACATGTTGAATATACAAAATAATTGTACAATAATTATTATTCATTGCATATGCAATCATATGATAATGAATATTTAAAAGTTAACACTTGCCATGTAATATAATTGAAACTATTATATCATGAGTCAATTACTAATTTGCTAAATATATATATATATATATTTTTTTTGGATTTTGTATTTTTCATTTTGTATTTTGTTTCATTTTAAACATGCGAATGGACATATTGTGCATTGGCAAATGAGTAATAAAAACATAGATATACATTGGCTGTTAAATTGGCGTTTTGGACAACAGAAGACAGGGAAATAATTGGATGCTTACAGGCAGATGCGGTCGACAATGATGCCGCTGATTAAACAGCTTGATTAAGCGCCTAATTGAACATCTCCCCCGGTTTCCATACCTCACTTTATTCCTCTGTATAAAGCGCATGATGGAATAACGCTATATAACGGGTTGTAAACTCGGTGTGTTAGTTTATGAGAAATCAATATGGAGCCTGCGCACCCTGTTCGCACATCACAGTCAACGAGAAATATATGTATTTACACATATAAAGAGATACACAATGTGGATGAATTTTCATTTGTTTTTAATTATTATTTTTTTTTTGGTTGTCTCGTCCCAATACCTGAAACAAAAAAAACAGTTGTTTGTACAAGGAAATATTACAATTGAATGGATATGAAAGTAGAAAAAATAATTGTTTGTGAATTGATATCTCGAGGATTTCATGAGTAGAATAATTGATATGAAATAAAAATCATGAATATTTATTTCTATAGCGGATGTAAAATTGAATTGCTGTTAAATCATGTGAAATGGAAAAAATTAATTTCTCTTTTGACTTTTGTTATTGCAAACTTTTACGGCAATATATGGGAAATATAAAATGGCCACGCAACTGTCTGTCCAAAGTGCATTTAATTGCAATTTATGTTCTAATCATTTCAGCGAAAATATATCAATTTTATTATTTTATTTTAAAGCAGCGAATTTGATGATTAATGCAATAAACAATTGTCGAAATTGTCGTGATTTTTTCCCAATTATCTATTGAATCCTCATACAAATTTGACAGTGTACAAAATATCATTGTTTGGATAATTTATTTCTGTAATATACTTTCGGTAACGTTTCCTAATTGCATTCTCATGTAAACGCAACATTGATTTTGATAAAATAAATAAATATCATAAATCTAAACTGGATGTATTTCCATCATCACCTTCATGAATTAAAATTTATAAATCAAAATATTTACCAAAGATTTTATATATCGATTTTGAAAACGATCTGTATCTTGCTAATTATCACGAAGGCAAAGATACTTTTCCAATTTTCAATTTACCCAAATATATTGTTGAATGAAAAGTTAAAAGGATCCCTTATTTCTTTAAAGCCCTAATAATATATACAGTTAACTTTTGTGACGAGAGCTCCACCCAATTGAGTTAAATATGACATAAATTGTCAGCATAACCAATAAAATTATTTGAAAATTATTGTTTGTATGTTTGACAATTGTGAGTGCAAAGTTTACCCTAATAAAGTGTAGACATTGTGTCGCATATTGAGACATATATAATATTTTTCTAATTTAGTACAATTTCCTAAATGTAGACATCACCGGACAATGTACCTTATGCAATTGGACTAATAAATAACAACTAATCATCTAAGGATAATTGTCCTGAGTTACCTGAACACCATCATGGAGTCAAGTTGGTCTTGAATTTATATACTTATGTATTCATCTATACACAGATGCATATTTAGAAATATAAATTGAACGATTATATAGATATATATAAAACCCAAAATCCCTGAAAATCCATCACTTATAAATGAAATTATTATTCCTTTTCCAATCGTAAAAGTTATATATTTCTCGTTATTGAATATATATTTATATTATATATTATTTTTCCGGATTTCTTATTATTTACTATTATGATTTCATTTAATTTTCGGTGTTTCAACATGAAATTGCTAAAGAAAACGTACAAATATTAAAAAATAAATGGAAAAAAATGGTCATTTACCGTTATGATGGGTTTTGTACTGAGGACTATGGAATTATCTGATAATATTGTATTGTATATAGTGGTACGCAATATCGACATAAAGCAATTAGGATGGTAACCTAACTTGCCTTGGGTAAATATTTAGGGCTTTATTTAAAAATTATTTATTTCGGTCTGTCATTCGCTTACATTTCTTTTGCCATCTCTGTCCCATCAATTTAATCTTCCTCGTTAACTACCCGGCCACTCGTCAACAAAGACATCTTTCAAACATTTGGGCAAAATATTTAATGTAATGCTGTATAATATTTTGTTACTCATATTCATTTTCATTGTTATATTTCATAAAATAAAATAGGATACTATTTGGTGTAAATACTCAAAGTTCATTGCTCTTGATATCTTCTACTCTGTTACTTTTTACACCGGCAACCTTTAATAGGGTTACGTTTTGTTTTTTTTTTTTTCATTTCATAGTAATTTTTGAAGAATTTAATCAAACGATGTAGATGAACTTCATATAAATTGCGAATTTCTCACCGCTCAGGGCACACATTATGTGATTTTAACGTAACAATTATGGAGATACATTGTTTCGAATTGTAAATTCAGTTTCTATCTATCATCTTCTACCATTTTTCATTATATGCTGTTTTTAATTATACAACTAATTAATTATACAATTATTTCATATAAATTAATGCGTGTGAATATAAAATGACATTAATCGAAGTGCAATCATTATAAAGCGTGAGAGTGAATCGCCAAAATTCTCAAGTACCTACCACATGTGTTGACCGAAAGACAAAAAGAAGCGGCACCATTGCATTTTGTTTTTTTGTTTTAGTTTTTTTTTTTGGCTTCTCGCTGATCAACGCAGTTATACCAACCACAATTCATATTTTTTCCTTTACGTATATATTTATATATACAATATATCCACACACGCTATGCACTTTATCATATTGCATTTCCTCCATATATATATAAATGTCTAGTCGTCTTTTAAAACTGTCGACAAAAAAAATATTGAGAGGTATAATGTTCTTCCACTTAAAGCGAAGTTAAGAATTTCTTCCTGACGGCGCGACAATTTCCGGCCTATCGTTTCTTTTCTTTTTTTTTTTTTTTGCTCTCCTCTTCATATGTCACATCAGTATAATTTCAACGATTATTTCCAAAACGTTTTCGATCGTCTTCTGAAACAGAATGGAATATTCACAATAATACAATGCAATTGATAAAAATAAAAAAAAAACAATTATCGAAAATCTCAGTCGTTATATAAATAAAAATACTCACGACTATCAAATAAAACAAATGAACGAAAATAGGGATAAATAATTCAATAAACAACTAATCCTTAAATGGAGCAAATAAGAAAAATTTGCTAAAATATATATTATAACGTATCAGCAACAAAGTAAAAAGGTTAAGTCTAATTAACTAAGAAACACATACATACACTGATGATAAATTAAAAATCGTAAACCGAGTGCAAAGCCAACTATACCTCGTTCATGGCGACCATTATAAGGCCGAGTACCCGCGGGATTTGAGGCAAACTCCAATGCCCCCCAGCCCCATTGGCTTCATCTCTTTCACTCTCCAATATATATTCACATAGAGAAAGCACAATGGGGCGGGAATGAAGAGCAAAAGGAAACAAGAGATAGCGGTAAAATGGAGAAGAGGAGGTTGATAATGTGCGCAAACTTTATAATCGAGTTAGGTGAAATCGAGAGAGGAGCTCCAAACTCCAGCCAACATGAGCAAAACGTGACGATGAGGGCGGAGCTTGATTAAATTAGGGGATGATCGGGCTAAATTAGAGATATTAAATTCACGCTATAGATATATGAGATCATGAGGAGAAAACAGTAGAGCAAGTGAGCGCTGGTGAATACAAGCTTATACGCTCGTTATATATAAAATAAGATGGAAAAATGAATGAGATCTCGACTTCGATCTGGAAGGAAAAAAAAAAAAAACAAATATAATGTTGGCGATGAAGAGGAAGAGAATAATGTGTGTGCATCTGGTGCATAAAGGAGATGAGCGATGTGTCATTGAAATATTCAAGTAGTACGTCCATGCACTTGAAACGTGTGTCTACTTACATAAGTGAGAGCGTGTGGTGCTGGCATATTATATATATGTGCATATGATATGTTATAAGAAGATCTCTTTTGGAGCACTTGAAATGCATATTGGCTGCTACTTGGCTCTTGAAAGCTTTACGATTTCACCGACAGTACTGTGTGTATATATGATTCTTGTGTTTATTAGAGACACACAGCAGCAACAGGCAAAACCACTGTCTTTTAAAACATATATCCATCAGTTTAAAACTCTTGTCGTAACACCTGGAATATAAATATATATAAATTAATTAATTGTGAATTGCTGTTGGCGTTTTATTTGAGAATAGAAACAAATGAATGATAATTAATAAATTCCACTATGAAAAATGAATTTCCGCCAATATTTTTTGTGTTCAATATAAAATTTATTGGTGACTTAAAGCTGCTTTTTTATCAATTGAGTATGTAAAATTATTGCAATAAATGTGATTTATTGATTGGCGAATTGTGAGTGTGGGGTACTCTAAATATTGTACCAATTAACAATATGTTTTATTCAACTGTGTGGTAATATATAGAACAATTCAATTAATATTACAACTATACTGAATTATTATCAATAATTGTAAAAATTTTACAATCTAAAACGTTGAATTTTTATCCGTTATTATTTGTTACTACTCGAATATTGTATACTATACTTTACATGGTAAAATTTTCTATGACATATTGTAATGAGTATTCGAATATAATCAATGTCTCAAGCCTATTAGAATGTAAGCCAAATTTTACTCCACATTTCATCAGAATATTTAGTATATCATTCACTCAATGAACAGTAACACAAAAGCAACAGCTTTTATATGAAACAAGCTGTGCATTGTCTTACCATAGCCATGACATATCTACTAGTTCAACTAATTACTTGCATATCTCTACTTTTGCTATTAAATAAACTCGTATTTGTAAATATCTATTATATGAATGGTTTTTTTTGTTACCGGGTGGGTGGGTAGAAGATATCGTGGTGATTTCACCTTATACCATCCACCCACACAACCATAATATATACACATTTATATACATATGTATGTAGTGGCGAAGAGCAAAATAATACTGTGAGGGAAAAGGAGGACGAGATAGATGAGACGAAGTATAAAAGAGAGTTTAGATGGCGGCCAAGCAATAAAATGCCTGGCTACCGCGCAGTTACGAGCCTTGATCTGGGCAACAGTCGACTTTACCTCTCTCTCAACCTCCCTCAACTAACTTACATTGCCTTCATATATATATATATATATATATATATATATAACAAACATACCTGTACACATATTCATATACATATGTATACATAAACAATTCTCTATATGGTGTTGGATCATATGACTTTACGTACTGCCACATTATACACATATAATCTCATTGTTAAATAGAAATTTCTTAGCGTGAAACCGCAATAGTAATCTCAGTAATATTGTGCAGTTTAATCATTCTAACAATTAATAATTATTATTGTGTAAACAAAAATAAATAGAGACGAGAAGAAACAATGATCATAAATATACAGGTATATAAAATCAGTTTAAGTTGAAAATTGGATTCAAAAAATTTCACCAAGTGTTGTTGGGTTATTTTCGACGAAATAATTAAGAGGAAAGAAACGAGAAAAAAAATATAACAAAGGAAAACCCATCAACGAGAAAGCAAGACAATATATATATATATATATATATATATTATAAAGCTGGAGCAATATGGCGGACACGAACTTGGGTCGATATAAACTCTCACTCCACAGGATTTCGCTTATGTACAGTCGCTTGCTCCATTGCGTGGGCGTTGGCAGAATTTGAATTTTTATAAAGAAAATTATATATAAAATAATTAGGAATATGATATGAGATTGTATTGCAATCAGAGTTGCAAAATTTTCAATGTAAATATAATGCATTACACATTAGATTATTATTATTGAAAATTGCAAATTCACTTTCAATTAATTATTAAATGTAATATTTGAATTAACTAATTCGAAAAAATATTAATTTAGAATCCAATTATTTGATATAATGCACTTGAAACAAAAATATATCAACTATCTATAATTCAAATATTTGTATTTATGATAATCAACGCTTTACTGGTATTTTTAAATGTTGATTGATGGGGTTAGGGACAGTCAAAGGTATGAAAAGAGTAGTATTTTAAATAATTTTTTTTTTGTAGGTAATCCAATTTATTTTAGAAAATTAATAATATTAAATTATTATATTATGTTTGAACTTGATTTGACACAAATTTGAAAATGAAATATAAACTATATATGAAGTTATTGCGATGTTTTTTGGGCTCTGGTCCATAAGTGGTGCTTTATAGTGACCATTATAACTTCTTACAGATTCATCTAAATTCATTCAAATACAAAAAAATTATTATTTCAATAGTTATTCTATTGACTGATCGAAGATTTTTTTTTCATTCATTATATATCACATATACAATTATATTTTTTTTTCGAAATTATTGTCAAATCAAGTTAAAACATAATATAATAATTTAATATTATTAATTTTATAAAATAAATTGAATTACTGATAATATAAAATTATTTAAAATACTTCTTTTTTCATACCTCCGACTGTCTCCAATCCCTCAACACATTACAAAAATGTAGTATTGGTAAAAAATGGCTGTAAAATATGTGATAAATCATGGAACTCAAATCAACATAGGACAAAACCCTTGACAAATATTTCTTTATGTGAAAATAATTATTGGACATTACTAATCCATTTTATAATTATGAAAAATGATGAATTATCAATTCAACATCTAATGGACAATGTCAAAATAATGAAATTCATGATTGAAAAATAATGCGTAATCCAGTAATAATGCATTATTTGCAACTATGATTGTAATATATAATAATGGGAAAACAAATAAAAAAAAAAACTGCCAGATTCTCTACTCTTATAAATGCAAATGTATGCATATGATAGATAAGTGTTCACGTGTGTGTATGTTAATAAAATAACAAGTGTAAATTAATCGCTAGGGTGCACTAAAAAAAAAAAAAAAAAGAAAAAAAAACTACACAGGAAGGGTTAGGGTTGTGCGGACAAATATTTATGAATCTCTCTGGTGTTGAAATAGCATCAACAAGGGATGGCCCCTGGTATAAAGTGAAAACACAAAATCCCAATGACAAAACGATCGAGCCCTGAACGCTTCCCACCCTAATATAACTAGTCCAGTGCATGTATATATATATATAAATGTATGTGTGTGTGTGTGTAGTGATTCGTTTCTCCCTTTTCCCTCCACATATCACACGACATATGCCCATATCGTGTTCATGTATATTATTCTACGCTCATTTTGAACGTGTTTTAATATGATAAGCCGACTCTTCTGTTGCCTTTGGATTACCGAGACGAGACGTCTTTTTTTTTTTTATTGTCCTGTGACACAGGAAAATCGAGGGGCGTTTCAGAATTCCATCAATTTCTCTCCTTTTTTTCTTTTTTATTATTGTACACTTTTTTCTTTATTCACGTCGTCATTGGACTGATGGATCATTTTCTCTATCTCTCTTTACTCAATCACTATTACATATACATATATATATATATATATATTTCGTCATTGATTTTTATATTGTTAAATATTTCCCTAGAGATATTAATTGGTCGATGAAATAAAAATAATATGTAACTCAATATAACAAATACTTAATTGTGTAAAAAAATAATTATTGAACAAACCTGTATTGCTGTAAACTTGCACTAACTGAAACAAATTGAAAATCAGATGTAATTTATATATATTATTATTTATTAATGCATAGATACATACAAGACACACAGTTCAGTGCATTCATTATTAATAACTCGTCTGGATGACGAGCATAGGCGTGAAGAGCTATCAATTCTCATCTCAATGGCGGACATATGTCCACGAAAAAACATGATGCATTATCTCTTGGATGATATTACTTTTTTTTTCTTCCAGATGTAAGTCAGCAAGTGGGCTAGTAAGTGAGTGTATATATATATGTAATATACAATTGTGTTTATTATTTCGTACCCTGTATATGATAGTGGGTTTGTGTCAAGGGGTTTGGTCCCCGTCGTGTTTATATATATACTAAAACCTACATAATCCTAACCCTCTG
This sequence comes from Galerucella tenella, assembly GCA_910591685.1. Classification (NCBI taxonomy): domain Eukaryota; kingdom Metazoa; phylum Arthropoda; class Insecta; order Coleoptera; family Chrysomelidae; genus Galerucella; species Galerucella tenella. The sequence goes on along the minus strand of CAJUYH010000081.1, from coordinate 53,395 downwards.
TCGACTCGTTCACTTCAACCCTACTGGAATTATCATCATATACGAAATAGTGTCAAGAGGTTATAGGTGTACAGGTTATGTAAATATACATCCGTATATTATATATAATGCTGATCTGTAAATAATAAAACTTGAAATTATTCAATGATTATAAAGTAATAAATTTATATCAATAATTTTGCATATCCAATTCCATAGCAGAGAGCTTTTTGGATAGCTAATTATTTTTATATATCATGCAAGAAATACGTTGGCAACAATTCATAAATGTCATTTTTATTAACATTTAATGAATAAATTTTCGCAATAATTGATTGAATAACGTCATAAGTATATATATATACATGAATTATAAATGAAAAATAGTTGGAACATAACCTCTGAGTAAATTCATTCACGTCTTTATGTCTTTTTTCTCCAAGTTTTGTTCAATTCTCCAGAGCACATGAGCTCCCGATTACGGCTCCCGTGAGTCCAGAATTTCTCCGAAGAATCGCGGGAAAATTCTTTTATATATAAGTATATACACACACACACATATATATATATATATATATGTGTGTGCGTGGGTATATGGTATCGCTCACCCTCTTTTATTCCATTCTCCTCTTTCTTTAAAATATATACATATGTATGACCATTTTCTCCCAGTAGCGCGATACTGCCTTTATCGCCTTATATATATATATCTATAGCGATGCGCGCGCGCGCGCGCCTTTGTTTCTAATTCGCGGGAACGAGCGCCATAAACCGGAATCAGGAGGGTTGGACGCGCGAATGATACTCTGGGATTCCCATGGCAACTTTTCTCTCCCACTCAATCGTCATTCGTATATAGATATAGATATATATATATATATATATATATAACCTCATGTACAAACGTACCAACCAACCAACGACACAGCGAATGAAGAAAAAATAGTTTTTATATATATATATATATACATATATATGGTATTGGGGTGGAAATGGAGATGAGAAAGTGAAGAGAGGAAAATTTTATTAAAATCGACCCGGTGTAGAAAAAAAAAACAAATGGCTCCAATCATTCTTTACAACACCGTGCGCATGCGTGCCACATGAAAAAGTAATAAAAAAAAAACCCAAACAAAAATTCGTCGTGCATACACACACCATCGCCATTCTCAAAATACCCACGCGGGAGTTTCTGAATATTTAAAATGTGATTTGTCCGCGAAAGCCAACGTCCGAGAGCGAGCGGTATCGCAAAAAAAAAAGGAACAATGGAAAAATAAAAAAGAAAAATCGATTTTTTTTTTTGGGGTTAAACCTTCTACTTCTCCGTATATTCTTTTTGGATATGGGGGTTTTTTATTTCTGCCTTCTTTTTTAGAGCCAATCTGTGAAATATTGTTCGGAAGTAATATCGTGCACGTCTGTATATAGAAGAAAAGAAACACTGTGTATGAATGATGTATGTGTATATAGGTTATATTGTGCACCGCAAAATTTAATATAACAAAATGGCGGCGTTTCATTGTTTTATGTTGAGACAAGTGGTATTTGAAGTTATGAATGTGAGCGCAAAAGTTAACGTAAGATTTTATTCGACCGCTGACGTTGAAAACCCGCTCACTCGTTTCCTATATACTATGTTTCATTTTATATATAAATATATATACATACTTATATATGCTGGTTAACTACAGAATTTCCGATTCCTCATCGTATTGTATATTTAACATAATACATTTAATAATTTTAATATCAAATCTTCACTAAGTAAACAGATTATCCACTGATAATACACAAGATATGAAATTTTTGTATGCCATCCTCTAGTAAATCATTCACTTATGTTATTATCTATATTATTGGGCGATACTTCCACAAATTTTATATTAAATGCCATACTTATCGACTGTCAAATAGAAAAAACTCACACTACACATATATCGGCGATGAATAAAGTAGCTGCTAGCTTCGTGGTCGGTACTGTAGATATGCTGAGGTATGTTGTTTATGCTATTTATAGTAATTACAAAATATATAATTGAACACATAACACAATGGGGAAAAAAAAAAAAACTTGAATTATCACAAATGCATATAATACGTGGAATTTTTTAATCATTTTTGGCACTTTACACATACATATTTGTTTTATCCCAATATTTTCAGCCAAATAATCGCGATTATTAATGTGAAATTAGTGCCGATAAATTGCAATTCATTTCTGTTTTACCGACTACTATTTTCCACCCGTGCAAATATATTATTAGATATGAAAAATAAAATTGAAATGAAAATGAAACATTCTCTTGTTGCGATATATGTTTATTAATCATTAAACTCAAAATGGACCATAATGAAAAAACATAAATTGTATATCGAAATTTTCATAAATAACTATAATAATAATAATAATAATAGTAGTAATATTTATAATAAAGTAAAATGCATACATTATAGAGTGATAAAATTGACTCGACGTTAATTTAAATGGAAGACATGGATTGATTTTTTTTTATTTATCATTCGATCACACAAATCGTGAAAATTACTATCAAACCATTTACACATATATATATGTGGGGGATTCCCGTAATAACTTAGCCGCCCGCCATTCAAATATTCTAAATTATACATAACCATAGTCGACATTTTGTTTTCATTTTTTTTTTTTCAAACGTTTGAGTAAAATAATGATAATTATAGCCATTAATATCCTCAATCAGTAAAATTGCTCTGTGTTTATCAAAAAAAAACAAAAAAAGTTAGTAGAATTATGAGGTTGGAATGGCGATCGGCCATATTTTTATAATAATAATTGATTGAGTCACTATTGAACATCTCACATATATTTATGTTCCCATATATATTTGTTTATTCCGCTCATTGTGCCATCTTTAATTTGGCAAATAATATTCACGGGGGATGTAATCACCAGGTTTGGGACTGGTGGACTTGAGGCCAAGAATTTCAGCCATGAATCCAATATAAGTGATGGCCAATCGAAGTGTTTCAATTCTAGAGAGTCGCTTTTCATATGCGAATGTTGGTACCTGTGAACCAAAAAAAAAATGCAAATAAAATACATCAATACGCCAGTAATTGAAACAAATAAATGAATGGATTTATATAGGTATTATTAATAATATTTCCTTGCCTTTTTACGCAATTTATCGAATGCTTCATTGAGATTAAACATTCGCCTTCTTTCACGAATATTGGCTGCCCTTCTTTGTGACACTGATGCCACTCTTCGCCTTGGCTTCTTCGATGATGACGACGAGGACGAGGTTGTTTGAGATGATAATCGTCCATTAGGTGTGTATCGACTTGTTATAAACAATAATATTTATATATCATTTAATATTATTTATATATACAGATACATATATTATTTAACAATGCAAAGGACTGAATGCAATAATTGACAAAACAGAAGCTACAATTATTTTGAAATATTATACAGGTTATAAAATGTACATCAACAATTGTCGAATAATATTGGTAGTTAGCTTGTCAATATTGCAATGTTAATTATTGAGATTATAAAAGACATCTTAATTGTAAATAATTTGGATGAATTAGTTTTATGTAAGGATAGTATTTTATAGTAGATATTACCATGTGCACCACAAATAAGCCGAGGTCACATTAACATTTCATGAAATATTATTCATTTTTAGAATTGGCTGCTCTATATATTCTACGAATTGACAATAATTTTTATTCATCGGTATGGTAATGTATAGGACAATTCAATTAATGCTAGAAATATACTAAATTATTCCCAATAATTATACAAATTTTACAATACACTGAGAAGGAACTATACTAAAAAAGTGACTGAATAATTTTTTTCCTGATTCAAATGTAATTTTTCACTGATTTCAAGTAAAATAATTTCTCACCATAAGTAGAAAATTTACTTTTGCATCGTTGAATCTTGACAATGCAAGTCAAATTTTACTTGTTACAAGTATTTATTTCAAATTATGACAAGTAAAGCGTTAACTGATTTTGTCAAATAAATTATTCACTTCTAATAAATTTTGCTTTACTCTAAGTAAAAGTTTACTTGCTATGAGAAAATCTTTTACTTAAATACCGGCAAAAACTTTTCATGACACTTTCTTTTTACTTAGATTCAGGAAAAAAAATTCTCTCAGTGTATAAAACTTTGAATTTTTATCCATCGTTATTTGTTACCGCTAGAATATTTGATACTATACTTCACATGGTAAAATGATACTTTACCATACATTATCTGCACAAATTGAATGAAATAATTTTTACTGATGTCAAGGGTAAAATTTTCTATGACATGTTGTAATGAGTATTGGAGTATAATCAATGTCTCAACTTATTAGAATGTAAGCTAAATTTTACTCCTTATATTTCGTCAGAATATTCAGTATGAAATTCGCTCCTTGTGAAATTGTAACAACAAAGGTTATTGTTACAGAGGGAAAAATCAGATCTGATTTATTTTCTATTTGATTTTACAATTGAAAAGTATAAGAATATAGATTCAATTAATCCGACATATTTTGTAATATCAAGAAAAAAATAAAATTATGAACCTTTGATGAAGAAGAGCGCAGGGTTGACGATAAAGACCATTGACATGATCATTCACGTGGGAATGTGATGTTGGTTGTGGCTGATATAAAACTGAACTGTCCCACATGGGATAAGACGACATTTCGCCGCTTACGAACTGCGACATCTCAGAGGTTATCACCTGTTCACACATATACATTTTTTTTATACGTGTAAATATAATTTCTAATAACAATTTATAACTAATTGTTGATTGTCAATATATATAATGTATTATATTTTTGTTTGTTCATGGGAAAATTGTGCTATAGAAATAAAAATGAATACAAAAGTATTTTTTTAACGGTAATGGTAAAAATTTTGTGAAATAGAAAATTTTAATCAGTTGGTTTTTTTTTTTTAATTATTTATTATTCTGACTAATTTTAAATTGATTGGACCTTTCGATTCTTTATAATGAACATAAATATAATTATTGTAAAAATTATGCAGTGTAAACACTAAAAATTACTGTGAATTATCGTTGAAGTTTTGCACTTGTCAATAAATTTTCACAATGTTTCACAGTAATTTTTGACAATATGATGCACTCACTGGAGCTTGATTTCCGTTTATTTCCCACAGTGATTCGGCGTAGCTCATATCCCGTATCGCTTCACCGACAAGCAAAAAATCCGAATTAATTATAAAATATTGCACTTAAAATCGTCAACTTGACGCCCAACTACGCGACAATAAACAAAAATACAGCAAACACAATAATAATTTTGATTTATTTCGTCTATTCTCAATAACAAATTCTGATCTCTTCCTTCGATATAACACGAGAAAAAGAAAAACTTCAAAAGAAGAGGAGAAATTTAACAGTCAATCACAGTTTGTACAATACACTTAACAATTCTTTCAGCGAATGTTTTCTAAAAGTTTGCTCCGTTTCTAGATGAATAAAAAGAAAAAAAAAAGTACGTAAAGTAATAAAATTTAGGTTTCACTTGAATGATAAAATTGCCCACATGAAATATTCAAATGACGTATTTATAATTCAATATTTTTTTTCACGTATCCTTTTCCCCTATTTCTCTTTCTATTATTACTATTATTCGAATTTTTTTTTCTTTTCTTTCTCATAGATAAATAGACGAACTGCCCTTCAAGATGTTTCCCTTTCGAGTGAAGGACCGGAGATTATCGATGGACCATCAGGTAGAGAGCCTGTGACTCCGAGTGTGTGTGTGTGTGCGTTGCAATATCACCGCTGAAAACCACGCCCAAAACACCACCCGATTCGTCGTTGGTAGATAATTATTGATAAGGGGTGAATTGCGATTCGTGGGTGAAAACAGCAGGGGTTGAAACGCACACTCTTAAACTCCACCCATTCAAAGTAACAAAATTCATATATGACTTTACTTACATTCAACTTTTATCCGTTTTCATCATAATATTATTATTATTATTGTTATTATTATACCGTTTTCGTCTTTATTGAAACTTGCAATTTATTGATAAGATGTGACAATGGTTCGATGAAAAAAAAAAGAAAAAATAGGAAAAAAAACGAGTGAGTTTCAAACATCAATCGAGTGATTGAAAATAAAATTCAATCAAATAATAACAATTGCATTGTCGATATTGATATGTTGGGCTCATTGTGAACAAGTCACCAAGTCAATATTTGGAAGTTTTGTGTTAATACGAGTTAATCACTAGTAAAAATAGTCTGCATTGCTAGACAAATTCACCAAATTATCGTATCCCATAGAGCAGTAGGGAATAAACCTACTCGACAATAATTATTTCAATTTATGCACTTTTTATTGCAGGGAAAAATGACCAAGTCGACTTGCTCCTCTTTCGTTATCATCATATTTTATATAATTATTCATATACTTTATAAATTGCGTGTAAAAATTGTATTTGCATGAGAGGAAAACCGGATTTTATATAAACCTCGACACTTTGAATGTAATTTGTAGAATATCAAATATTTTGACTTGGTCCGGTGTCGCAGTAAGTCCACAGATATGAGAATTTTCAATTACTATTTCCAATAGTGCATATGAGCATATGCACACATATATATATATACATACATGACGTTATATAGAAGCAATTATTGATGCAATAATATAATTTTTATTTGAAAAATTGTCACGTATATGCACACACGTAAACTAATACACTTTTTCCTATTATTATAATTGCTATTAGTGCATTCATTGATGTGTAGAAAGTGAACATGGTGTACATATATTCGAAAATTAATAGTAATAATAATAATAATAATAACTCAACACATGTGAGTTATAAAAGTTGGCAAATACCCAACTTTTTGATATAGTCGAAAATTTATATAGATACATAAATACCATAGAAATAATTATTGAAAATAGATTGTATAGATATGATAAGCAATAATAAAGTGAGTGAAAGGGATGAATGACACGCGTCATTCAAGAACGGAGATATTAAATGAAAGAGTCGGGGCGGGAAGATTCAAAACATATTGTCTTCTATATTTATATGTTTATATATATATATCCATGTGTGCATGTGTGTGTGTATACATTAGTGTTATAGGGTTAGGGTAAAATGAAGGCGAGGGAGAAAAATGCATGACGAATCTGTTGTTATTTGTCGTAGTGTGGAATTAATTAAAGCCGTATTAGTCAAGTGACTTCTCCACGACGAATTAGCTTTGATATTTGTTCCAAAATTTCATGTCAATATATTTTAGGGTGCATAAAATTATTTATATATATATATATATATATGTGTGTTACAATAACACATCGCTTCTTATATATTTGGGATAATTCCATATGGACTCAGTCATCCTGTATTTAACTCTTCAATTATATATAACCACAGTATTTTTTCCCACATTTAGTCTGTTTTCAATTTATTTAATTTTTTTGTTGCGTAATTTTATATTATTCAGTATCATAAGTATTAGCCTGATAATTTTCATATTGTAATTGTCATTTTATCGCCTATAATTTTTAATTAACTCTGTTATGTAATGAGATTTCATGTCTAAATGCTCTGCAAAATAATTCAATTGTATATAAATTTTAATATTCTGTTGTGTATTAGTAGGATATAAAATATTGCAGTTGACAAAAAAGTCATATCTTTGGTGAATCACTAATAAATAATTGAAATAAATATTTCTAGTGATTTCAGAACCAGAGTTTTGCCATAATAATTTATATTGAGTGTAATTATTTGTGATGAATAGTAAAAATGAAAAAAAAACTGTATTCTATATCTATAATTGACCAATAACAAATAACAATTTAAACTTTTAAATAAAATAATTGGAGTAATCAATGAATATTTATTCGTTCGAGTTTTCATTTAAAGTAACATTGAATAAACATAAAAGAATTAATAAAAAATAACATTATTAATTGATGACCGAGGGCAAAGCAAATATTCATCTTCTGAAGAAAAAACTGATGAAATATTGTATACTTTTATTACAAATATTTAT
>CAJUYH010000081.1:0-45263 GCA_910591685.1 Galerucella tenella | reverse complement strand
GTAATATATAAAGTGAATTTTTGGTTGAAAGAGAATGGCAACGAGGAGGATGATGATGGTAATACGAACGGCCGCGACGCGCGAGCGCCAAACGCTTCCAACATTGATCCAAGGCGTCAGCTTGCATTTATACGTCTATACCGCATATTACAACCTATATATTTATATATATATATATATATATGGGTATACATAGGTAAATGCGATATAACATGAATATACATAAAGACAATTTTACAATAAACAAAATTTCGATGGAACTTTGTTCTGAGTTTATTTCTGTTTTTTTTTTTCTTTCATACATTCGGATGGAAATTTCGACACGAAGCATTGCAATATCCAATATTTTTTAGATAGATAACAGATTAAAATATTGATGAAAAATAATATGTAAACACAAAAACATCCGATGTTAACATTAAAAGATCACTGGAAATATTGCAAAAAATATTTTCACACAAATTTATAATTTGAATGCACTTTGCATCTTCAATTACGCTAGTTTACATCGTTTTTGTCCTCAATATGAAAAGTATTTTTTTTCTGTACGACTGAGGTGCTGTGAGTTTCATAAAAAACTTATGAAAAAAAATCCAACACGATACATTTCAAAAATATTCATTATTTTTTATTTGTTACAAATAATAGTACAGAAATATTTAAGAAATTGAAAATGAACTACTTCAGCTTTTTTCTTGTATTCTTTTATATCTATGTCTCTTGCAACAGACTGGCAATGGACACCCAAAATTTCAAGTCCTGGTAAAAACGCCAGTAAAAATGTATTGATAATTTTAAACTTTCACTTCGATACAAATGAAAAATACATATTTTCAATTTTGTTCTTACACCTCAATAAAAAACTATAAAATTCACTGAAAGCACACAACTTTATCGCTATTTTGTAAACTAGGATCACTTATTGCCAATAAATTTGATCTATTAATGAATTGAAGTCGTAAAAAATCAATAATACAACTCATAACATTACATGTTTTTTCACAAAGAACACCAAAAAAATACGAAAATCCAATATGTTTTGTTGTCTATAAATATAAAATTGATGGATGAACACCTAATTATAGTGGAAATCATTGTGGCCTTACGCATTTCGTTGTGGCCAATTAGCTTTTGTGAATTCTACACTCGTCCCCTAAATGTATATACAATTATTTTATTCCAATGGACATCACAATATAAATTCACCGTGTAAATGCTTCTGAATATAACGAGGGGATGATCTGTAAATGTTCTATCTATAATACAGAAATAATTTATTAACTAAAATAAAGTCGTCAAGTGAATTATTAATTAATAACAAAAATATATAATATTTAAATATGATAATATAAATTTATACAGATGTGTAGAATTATTTTTTTTATCCCATCAGTTTTAGGATTTTAGGATTTCTGAAATAACAAATTGCACAAAATATGATATTTAATGTGATTGTTATGTAAGGCAGACGATTCTATGACTGCACGTGTTCAATTCAATTCTGTATTGCTTGCGAGACCTACATAATATGTCAGCAATGATGACAGATAATATATAGATATAGTGAGAAGTGCCGAATTGCGAGGGAGGGAACATAGATGTATAAATATATATACCCCCATACATTGATATAACCTTCCTGATTTAGGGTTCAACAATGGCATCCATTGTCACGCCTTGATTTTGTGGTAGCACGTAAAAATATCCTACAACTTATATAATATTATATGCAACAACGTCACAGAAATTTGTCATATCACTGCAATAAAAAAGTAACAATGGAAAATATCACGCGATTAATACAATGGAAATGGACTTTAATAAAGAAAAAATAGAAATATTTTACGCGTATGTATCTATTAAATTAATATTAGAAAAGTAAGGAGAACATTTTGTTAAAAAAAATACTTATTTGTGGTGATAAAAGAAAAAATGTCTCTATTTTAATAGCAATATTTCTCTGCTCATTATTTCTATGAATTATAAATGTTTTTTGTCCATATACAATATATTGTTACACCATAAATTCATGTGATATATATATTAGTGTGATATTATTTGCAATCTAGATGAGAATAATTTTGGTCTATTGATATTTATTGTATAAAAAAAAGAGAAAAAATGAAAGGAAAATGAGTTGAATTGAATTCAAATGTTAAGAATTTTCCCTCTTTCATATTATATATATTCGTCTCGACATATTAACTTTCACCCCCTTTACAGCAGGGGGTGAATTAATGCGATTATATGGGAATGCATCGTGAAACCGATCCCTCGAATTCGCTTCAAGTGTAACACACTGTAAAAATTGAATAATCTTTTTTTTTTCTTTATTCCTGAATGTATTGGAATTAAACAAAAATACCTAATAAACATTTCCATTAAACAATCATTTTAATTTTCGAATTAATGCACAAATAAGGCGATGCTGTAATTATCACTCTCTTTATTTATTCGATTTAATTTTTACATATATGTATCTGGGAAACAAAAAAATATAATAATACTTCAACAATCCTGAGTTTTCCTGATTACTTACAATAATTTGTATCGTCATTCTTACATGCAAATAAATTATATTATCGCCTCAACAATTCTATATTACTTATGGCCAACCATATTCATTTTCAATGATTAAAATTGAAATAGTTTAAACGTTAAAATTTAAGTATCTCTCTGTTATTGAACTGAAAAAATATTAAGACTTGCAAATATACAAAATGAATATAGTCTCTTCAATCGTCATTATATTTATTGCCTTCAATTCTCCTCTATCTTCCACTCGTTATGGCCATTATTTATTTTTCTCTTTATAAATTTCTTATCCAGGTACATTTTCAATAATTGTCAACGTTCAGCACTTGAAAATCCAACGGAATGTTCAATAATTTAATTTTCCATTTTCTTCGCTCTCAATATATTCAAATACAAAACCATAATTATTACTATTAAAAAAAGCGTGTGACGCTGCACTTCTATATGTGTAGATGCGATTAACATCATAATTTATTGAAACTACAAACAACTATCAATTTTTTTCATTATAAACTACTTTTTTTTTATCAACCTTTTCAATACGTGAATGGATAATTTAATCGGCATTTTCCTCATAATTAAATCCAATAGTGATATTGGAATTGTCTTTCAATGTATTGGCAACAGTTAAAATTGGTCGTTCTTGACCATCAACTGGTGATAAAAGTGTTGACGTTTTATTTTCCGCCGATCTCTTTTTCCAATTCTCCAAATCGTTTTCACTCATTGTAGAGAATGATCCCAATTTAGTCGTTGACATTGACGAATAATAATGCGATAAATCACCACCATCACCATCATTCTTAATATTATCATCAGCCTGCGGACTCGATATACTCTGAGAGCGTAAAATGGTTTTAGCTTTTTTGTTCTTGACTATAAATTTTGTTTTCTTCTGTTCTTCATTTTTTTTCAAAGATGACACTCCCGCCGTACATTTAATTTTTTCTATTGAATTGGTTGGGCTGATTGACCCTGTGTCCTTAATTCTCACATCTTTCTCTACAATTTCCATACTTTCAACTCTGAATCTACAAGTGAATTGAAATTCCAATAATTAATGTCAAGTTGTCTGTATGGAAAACAAAAATAAAATAAAGATATGTCTAGTGAATAAACTTTTACAATCTACGAATAAAACGTGATCAAGATAGGTTTGTTTGACATTCTGACTCTTGTTTCTGCAAAAATTAAAAAAAATATGTATTGAAATTCATTCAGAAACAAAATAATAATTGAAGGTTCGCATCGAATAATGATCCGAGTCCAATTTTGCTACTTTATCCGTATTCATTTTTTAATTTTGAAGTCGTAATGTATTTAGAGCGATGCGTTGCATCCTTGAACGTTGTTTTCTGGAGGACTATGAACTTTCTTTGCAGTAGTAAATACTAGTTGAATTATGATTGGTACAAGTAAGCGGTATTATTTTATTATTCGACAAAAATGGACTGGGATCGTTATTTGGGGACCATTATTGAATATTGTCTGTAAAAACTTGGAATAACTCTGAAAAATCATAAATTAATCAAACTCACTACCACGAATTATTGGTAAGGACAAACAAAATTTCACATATCATTTGTGGATTTAATTTAGTGACTGACCTTCCAATCTTCTTGTAACTACTTCCAGGTTTAACATAACTCTCCGTTTGTTCAAACAGCGATTTAATATCCTGCTTCTGATGCTCCTCACTCTGACGCAATGTCAACGTATGATCTTCATCCTCTTCCATCGTATCCTTTACCAATATTTCATCTCTTGGCGCCTGCTTTCTTATCGTACCATCTTCACTGCTATAATAATCCGTATAAGAGATACTTCCACGTCCCCCCTCGCGACTATCTTGATCCATAGCCATACAAAAATCATTAAAATCCATTTCTAAACATGGCGGCGTCGAGAATTTCGGACCCGTCGTATACGGTTGACTTCTAAAAAACCAAAACCCCATTCATTCATCAATTTCCATCTATCTAACCTAAAACATGAATTAAAATTTGACCGCACAACTCACCCATCGCTGCTGATCAAACTCATAGACATACTGCTTTCACCTGCAGAAGTTGGCGCCGGCGATGATGGCTCTGATGAAAAAAAACTTTGAGGTTCACTGCTCCATCCAGTGCTAGTTGGACTGGTAGGCGATGGTGGAATACGATGATCACCACTCTCGCTCTCCTGTCCAACTTTGTATTGCAATGTTGAATTGATATATCTAACTGGATCCAGATCAGTTGAATGATAATTTTCCACGATATTACCAATGGCCAATGTGGGAACAAGGGGTTCTGAATGCGATGCCCCGGGCGAGGGAAATTTCGGTGGTGATGACGCGGGTGTACGGAATAATGGCGCGCTAGTCATCATTTCCAAAAATGAGTCAAGTTGCCGAAGTGATAGAGCATTGTGGAGGGTCTCCAAAGGTCTTATTGGTGGTACACCGCCAAATCCTTCAATAGCTGAAGGACCAATTGATTGTTAATTATTGAATGAATTACGAGAAACATGTGAACAATTGGAATAATTGATATTTCATCGTATTACCAGCAACGGCGGATGCATGAGGCGGTACCATATCTTTCAAATTAGGCGCACTCGATGATCCACTAATGACAGCAGTGCTGAATAGACTGTTGGCTGATCCAGTGAGCTTCTTACTAACGTTGTAACCCAACAGCTTGAAATAACTCATCTGCCCAGAGATACTGTGACGGTGGCGCCTTGCTGTGCAGTTAGGGTCAGGTTGAATGATGGTAGGTCGTGTGTCTGGAGATGAGAAGGATCGTTGCGTTTGGACTCTGGATAAGGAGGATTTTCTTGCGCTGATTGCGTGCTTATCGTGCATACAGTCACCATTACTATGTATTCCCAATAATGAATAATAATGATTTTTAATGTGCTTTGAATTTGTTACATTCGTGCTAATACATTCCAAATAATGATTGGATACAAAATTGGATTGTTGGAATGAAAAGTTAGCATGCGAATTATTGGCCGCACACTCGGTCGATTTAACAATCTCAGGACATGACATTCGTCGTGTTATTGATGACAATTCCTTGAGTTCATGTGTCTGTTCTTGTTGATGATGTCTTTTAACATCACCGGCAATTAAATTATTTTTTAAATTATCACACGAGCAACGTCTTGTAATTTTTCTGCATATTGGACGTGTATCAATGTCCACATAGAGCCCACAGCAATGATCGAAGTAGGAGCGTAAATTTGATCGTTCAGTGGGGGTCAAATCTTGGAATATTAATTCAGACACGTTGCAATTATAGCAATGACATCGTGATATACAGGGTGATAGGGAACGCGATCGTTTATTAAATTTATTTACAATGGATTCACGACGATTATCATTGATATCTTCCAACTCACCTGGCAATTCCAAACATGGAAGTGTCAGCGTAGATTGTGATCTGGATTGTTTTTTCTTTTGATATGCCACTTCGACCAATTGAATTGGCGACGCTTTACTCTTTGGCGAGCCTAATGTAGTATTATGTAGTGTCACTAGAGGTGGTATATCCTTTTCAAGCGCCTCCATAATTGGTGACGGTAAATCCGGTGAACTAATCGTATGCGGTAAAAATACGGGAATCCCCAGGACATTTCGATTTGAATTCAATGTTTGATATGTTAATTGCGAAGTCGGATATAATGTTGAATGCATGGTCCATGGATTGTTCGACCGAGTTGCCTGAACTGTTTCGTGTGGAAATGTTTTGTGTCATGAGGAATAGTGGGAAAAGATTTGAAAGAAAGAATAAAAAAAAAGAAACAGAGAAAAAAAGAGATTCTAATGAATACCCATTACCATAATAATGTAAATGCAGAACGTGAATAAGATTTAACATTTCTTGATATAATCATATTGAATATAAGAGATATTGAAAAAATGGTAATAATAATCCCAACCTTGAAATAAAAGATGATGATAATGAACCGTGGAGAATGTGCGCCATAACCTCTTTGAGTTCCTTACTTTTTTTTTTTTAGTGATAACTCACACAATTCTTTTATTATTTTTTTTTTGTCCTCATTCTCACGCAATATTTCAAAATGTTATCATGCAAACAGTATCTAAATAGAATCCACCAAAGTAAAAGCGAAAGCATCGTATGAAATAACATATGCAAAAGTGTGTTGAAACATAAATATAATAGTCAAGCATGCAATTGTGAAATTTTGTATATGTTGAATTTAAAAATGAATTATTAATAAATATTGTTGATATTCAAAAGCCTATATTTGTTTTTGTTTTGTAGGATTGTGATGTGGAATTTTTGTTCTTCGTTTGAAGGACGGGAATACTGGAATGTTTGTTGGATAGATCACAACATTTATTTTGTGGTCTAAACGACAAACATTTGACCTGTTTCTTTGTAGTTCTGTTTTTTTTTCAATTAATCAGACACCGCCACTCGCACAACTATCGCAGAGCAAAAAGAGTTATTTCATAGAGATTCACCAAATAATTGAATAATAACAAGCGATTACCATCATATTTCATGATTGATTCTCTTTTGACTCAACTCAAAATTAAATAAATTAAAATAAACCAATTTATTAAGAATCTCTTGCTGAATAAAAAAGCAAAACACAATAATTAACCACGACGACGATGACGACGATAACGACGACGTACCTTCTTTGTTGACTGCGTCCAGGCTCTGATATTGTAGCTTGTCTGCAGCTACAAAAACACACGAGACCACAAAACATATTGCAGCACAATTGTTGAAATTGCGTGACTACAATTGAAATGAAAAAAGAACAAACAAAAAAAAATAAAACGAAATTCCGACTGAAAATTTAATTTTTTTTTTTTGAAATATTTAACGCTCTGTTTGGAAATTGGTGAAATCAAATCTCTCGCGAATGTTTTAACTTCTTACGTTGCATTTATGTTCATTTTTGCAAATAATATGAAAATATAATTCTCATTTTATTTGCATGAAAAAACATGAAAAATAAAGAATCGTTTAGTATTATGAAAGCTTTTATAAAGTATTCCCGAACCTCATTTCCAATCCCGTAATGAAGGAAATTATTCAGCAATGGAAAACAAAATAATATATAGATAAAATCATGCAAACTATCATCACCAGGATATATCACTGAGATCGTGCCAGGACACATTTCAATTTACTATGAATTGAGAATTATAATTACCATGTAATCAAGAAAAAAAAAAAATGACAAAAAAATCTCGAATTGGTAAATAAAAAGAAATAAAAGAAAGGAACACTGAATCAATTCACTTACTTTTGTCTGGTTTTTCGTGTCGTCGATGATCATAACTTCTCGCTCGCGGTTCACAAATATTTTCCGTCTCTCTTTCTCGTCTCTGTCGTTGACTAGCGGCCAATTGGCTTCCCAATCGTGCGGCTTCGTGTCCTGCCACAGTTCTCGCACTGTCAATACATGAATAAATAAAAAAATTAACGAGTAAGAAAGATATTTCAGTAATGAAACATAAAATAAAAAACGTAATAAAGATGTAAGATGAATGGGAACCTGATGGGAATGGGCACAGAACTCTGAAGGAATCCACTGTCATAAGGCTCATCCAATGTATGCGGATCCAAATCCATCATATCAATGGCGCGGCTGGTTGTTGGACTGCCAAGAGTCGAATCAACTGCTTCAGTTTCAATTATCGGTGGTGATGCATCGGATATTTGTTGTGGACTCAATGGATCGTCTTCAAGCGATCCCAACTCACCATCTTCCTCCTCTATTCTTGTACTACACTGCGAAGTTGTCTCCTTCTCATGAAGTCAAACACAAATATAAATTGGCAAAATAAATAAAAATGAACAAAGCGAAACATTGAAAGATAATTAAATAGATAGATAAAGAATTTTAATGTTATTACCAGATTGTGGCTGCTTTCATTGCGTGAATGTGGACGAAACCCTGGGCCAGGTGGTAAATTCTTTTGCACACAGCAATTAACACCTGGACTAAAATGTAATTCAACGTGAAAGCGTTCTTCACTGCTTGGATCTTTTGTTGGATCCTCATAAAGCATCACAACTATTTGTGACATGTAATTCAATTCTGATACCATGCTCACATATTCCATAGCGCGACGCCATTGTTCATCTTTAATTACATCTAATAGACCACCATACCGTAATACAGTGAGCAAAGAATGTACGTGACTTTCACTGGTGAAATATAATCGTGTTCTCACATGGCGCCCGGGGCTTGAAACCCCATGAGAATATCTGGGATTCAATCTATTAACAGTCTCCTCACCAGTTTCCTCAATATTCCTTTGTAAATCTGCACGAATTTTTTTCAATAATGGCGTACATATTCCCTGGCCAATTGTTAATTTTTCCTGTACAGTCAACCCATATTCCTGTGGTATCACAATATCCGCAAGAAATTTCGCGTAAATATACAATTCTTCAGCGTGATCGAATTGTAATGTGTGATTGTTGTGTTGTAAATCGTATTTAATGCAATCGTAAATGTCGGGAATTTTTGATATATCGAAACGTTTATTTTTTGTGCAAAAATCTTTTTCTATTTTACCCCAACGTCGGCCCATCAATTCCCACGTCTCGCCATGATATAAAATGGCATCTAAAATATAACATGATTAATTTTTAATATTGTTGAAATTAATATTCGATTCAATATACCTTTTGTCTTTGGATCATCTTTTTTTATTCGAACAATGTCCATGAGCTTATGAATAAGTGCTTGAACATGTTGACAACATTTCACAGGATTTTTTACAAAATCCAAAGCGTCATTGATGCTCAATGCATTGCTTGGATTTATTTGTTCTCTGTCCTCCTTTGTAAATTCTTTGTCCTGTTGCAAAAGTTCGTGCAATTTTGTTTTAACCCTGCGATTAAAATCAATATATTAATTTTATTAAATAGCAATTGAATATTTACTAAAATTAAAAATAAAAAATAAATAAACAACATTTACATATTTTGATATTTGCTGCTATCACAATCATTATCTAAGAGTCCATTTGTGTTTGCACTCTTGACCATTTGTACAAGAATGGGCGTTAGCTCGCCCTCAAGTGCCAGAAGTCCTTTGGCAAACGCTGCTGCGGTCATTTGCACTCTTCCTTCGTCGCTGGCGTAAATTTTTAAATCATGCCTGAATGTTGAATGGAGTCGCAGTAATCCAAGACCTTGAGCGCCCGCGTAATCACCTTCATAAAATTGAAATGAAATTTGTTTCAATGTATATTTTATACAGTTTGTAGATAAAATTGTAGTTCATTATTTATCTATTTTTTATCCACTCATTGATTCATTATAATACAATCCAAAATTTCTTCTTTTTTCTATTTAAATATTTCATCATTGAATGTATTTTAACGGGAATTAATGAAATCACGCCACGCAAACAGCTAAAAAATTATAATTTGTCAAATGACAGTAACAATAAATTCCGATAAAAAAAAAAAAAAAAAAAAGTTACTTTTCTAAAAGGATCTTCTGTTTATGCTATTTGTGATTATTTTAATATATATATAAGAAAAAAAAACGTCTCATCTTCTGTGGCATAATTGATCTTACGGATAATTTTTTTTAAATTCATTCACCAGAAGAAAAAAGAATAAAAAAACAGCATTGACAAATATTCTATTCATTCTAATTATTTACTCTGAACAATCACAACAAAGAGAAGCAAAAATCCAATGGAGTAACAGTGAAAAGTTACCGTGGCTTGGTAACATCTCTGAGTCATCCTCTTGCAATTCAGCAAAAAAAAAAAACAAACAAAGAAAACCCCAGTTTATAAACTTTTCCACGTGAACAAATAACAAATTTATATATTAATTAATCACTCAATTACACGAAATGATTGCGCAATGATGCAACGTGTGATTGAAATAAATAAATGAATGACAATTCAATTGAATGCATGAAAAAATAATGACGGCGAAAACTGGACAGAAAACTATTCATAATGAATTATGTTTATATTTTATCTTCATTTCCACCTCCATGATATTGAAAATTTATGTTTCAATGACGAATAAAAAATAATAATAACAATGGAGAAAATAAAATAAGCATCGGAGCGCCATGATACGAACCACTAAGGTGTCTACCTTGACCACCAGGATACATGCAACGAAATATTCGTCCCAATTCTTCAGCTTGAATCCTTCCAGCTGGAGTTAATTCACCGCCCCACTTTAGAATTAACACCAGTGACGGTTCACTTAAACGATCTATAATAAATATAACAAAAAAAAAAGGCATGGTCAAATTATCATTTTAATGGTTGTTTATTATTTTTTCTAATAATAATTACGTGATAGTTCTAGCACAATTATTAGTATTTGTATATTTTATTGATGAATTAAATGAAAGTTGATTCATACTGTGAGTGTTACCATCGTCGGAAGAACTTCCCCGTGGTCGACCACGCGGTTGATATTTCATCTGTACTTTTCTATTGATACCTGAAAAGTGTCCATACCTAAAATGGAAATAAAAATTCAAAATTGATCAATCAATAAATTAATTGTATGTACTATAATAGAAAATTTAACGGCGCAATAATTTACGGAATTAATATTAAATTAATTTAATGCTGTAATTGAAAAACTATCAACACTGATCAGTTTTTTTTTATCACCAATTGTCAAATTGATATTTAATTTATGAGTAATCCTGACAATATATTCAAGTGTTTTATTACCAACTTCTTCAACTCGGGCAATGGAGCCAAAATTAATAAGAAAACCCTGTACTTAAAGTCAACATCATATTTATGTTTCTTATGTAGTAAACGGAAAAATAAAAATTAAAAATATTCCGACTCATAAACATACATTTCCAAAACACTTTTGAGCTGTTCCAGTTTGCCCTGCTTCTCCTCAAGCTCTGGACCCGCAGCTCTGTGCTGAATCTCAGCCAAAAGACTCCGGGCAGTGTCGAGAATCTCTTGCAATTGTTTTGGACGTTTCAATTTAACATGGCCATGTTTATAACCGTCATATTTTGCAAAAATTTCAAAAAACTTCGGATGTCGCACCTCCACTTTCATCTTTTGCTTTGGTGTTCTATCGCCATGTCTTATTACTGCCACCACACAACGTAATTCCATCCTGAAGAATGTAGAATAACATAAAGTAAAAAGAAATGAAAAAACCAAAAAAACATAATTTCAATTAAATGACCACAAGAAAAAAATAAATAAAATTATGTCATTTTATTGAACTGCTGATGTAAATAATCTGCTCACATCTTTCCAAATGTCGTGGGTACAATTGGAGGATCATCAAGTTGAAACGGAACACTCCATGGAATGTGTAGTGTTGGTGCTAATTCTCGTAAAATCATATTGCCCAAAATTTTAGCACAATCGTCATAATATTTATTTGAATTCTTGACAAAACTGAATCCATTAACATCGCAGACAAACGATTTGCCATTCGCTCTATGAGATAAACAAAACATCACAAGGTCAAAAATAGTTACAATTA
The DNA here is from genome assembly GCA_910591685.1 of Galerucella tenella. Lineage (NCBI taxonomy): Eukaryota > Metazoa > Arthropoda > Insecta > Coleoptera > Chrysomelidae > Galerucella > Galerucella tenella. The sequence continues at coordinate 33,232 of CAJUYH010000081.1, read as the reverse complement.
CAAATAAATAATTCCAACAAATTTCTAATCAATAAACAAATAAATACCTGAGAAGATCAAAACCACAAACAGTTTGTTTGAATGCAAGACAAACTTTACGACTGATAAGTTTTTCGGCATTGCTTAAAATAACCGGATATCGTATTTCTTTGCCTTCGGAATCTCTCTCAACTTTTCCATCCAATGCTGGACTTTTTCGCGCCTCCGCATGAGCATAATCCGGACCGACAGTATAAACTTTAACATCTGTACCGTCAGTTGGCATAAAGTCCTCATAAATATACGATCCTGTTTTACGTACTCGTGATTCCGGCGAATAAACACTGCTACGACTTCCTATCTGATTGTTTCAATAAAAATATATATTGTAAATAATTTGTTAATATTATACAAACAAAAAGAAATTTCGATAATATATCTTCTGCGGTGTTGAGCGGATGTTGCGCGCATCCCCTTCATTTCTTCTCGACAATTGACGATGCAGATATTTTTGTTTACAATATGATGACCTTCGTACCTTTCTAAATAATCTCTGACTACCTCCACCAGCTGATGTTGGATAGTAGATGTAAATGTTGTGATCTTCAGCTGACACAGGTTTCTCCACGAATGGTTTATTGAATGTAACTCCATTAACCTCAACATGGTCCTCAGACTCGACCAATTCGTGATCTGAAAGGGATTCTTAGTTCTTCGCATGTCATAAAATTGAACATTCAACACAGGATTAGAGCGAATGCAATGATTTTTTTGTTTTTTTGTGATTTTTAAATATATTTCATGTAATTACAATACACTAATGTGCAATTTGTATCGTGAAAATGACATTACAGACAGTAATGAAGCATGGGATCTTTATTATATATTTATTTATCTTTTTACCACTTTTTGAGATTATAAACACGATTAAATGGTGAAAACTTACGTTTTGGATCTGCAGAATCACGATCTAGTACGGCATAACGTGGAATTTCAATACCTTCACTCTCCAATATTGCGTATACTCGTCTTCTATCCTGCAATTGCTTTTATAATTGACAAATGATCTCGAGATATAATTAATTTGTACATTTTTTTCTCACCTGAATATCATATTGCATCGGTAAATTATTAATAATGAATGGATTTCTCAAGTTCGCATAACCAATAGCTTTATCCAATGGGAATCCTTTGCTGTGAAAACTTATGAGACAATCGACAATTGGCCAATCTTCTACCGGCTCCTTTAACGAAAAAACTCATTAACATATTAATTTAATAAACAAATATATATTTTGGACTATACAATATTAGATATAACTTGTTTCATTATTTCTTCTCATTCAATTAAATCATTATTAATGTAAGAATAAATTTTATGTACTTTTAGAATGACTTCTTCACCAAACACAATTATTTTGATATACTCGAATTCTTCCAATCGAGTGAGAATTTCTTTCATAGGTTTGCTCTGCGATTTCTTGGCCATCGCGCATATTCCCACCAGCACTTGTTTTCCATCGCCCTCGAGATCATCATCGCCCATACACCCATCTTCGTTAACACACCCGTCCGACAGTTCGCCCTGAACAGAAGTACACAAATAAATCCATAAAATAATTAGTGAAATATAATCGTTTCATTATCACGGCGACAAACACATTAGACGGTTTGGCTCAGTCAGAGGTATGAGAAAAAATAATGTTGTAAATATGCGTGAGTTTCACTGCTGACAAATAATAAACGGGACAAATAAAATCTAAGATTAGAAGAAGCACGCACACAATATTCACAACGATAATTCTAACCTCATAATTGATTAAACTAAAAAATTTTATTGATCAATTGAACCAAATAATTGTGAAGGTTAAACTTTTTCTTTTTCATTATATCATGCAATAATAAATTGTTTTCACATCCCATAACCATCATTCTTTGAATTTATATTCATCAAACATCCGGCTTACAATACAATCGTCGCAATAACAGCAATCCATATCATCAAAATCATCATCATCGTCATCATCATCATCGCCATGATTCCGTAAATTATAAGCAGAATTTAATTGACGCCACTTTTTTAATCTCCACCAATCCTTCCACCAATTCCACTCCATGCTAACTGGCAACACTACACGGGTGCCCACACAATTAATAAATCAAACCAAAAAAAAAAACAAGAAAGAAAAGAAGACAAAAAGAAATATATAATTGAAACACTGCAACTTATTCTTCTTGTGTTCATTTCATGGCTGTAAATGTTGACACTGCAAATGCAATGTACTCACTGCGGAACACGCTTCACTTATACGATAATATCCACAATCTCCCTCTTCTTCACAACACAAACACACAACCACACGCAATATTATCTGAGAGTATTTTTTATTTTTAATATTAGCCACTGCTTCAATTCCCTCAGGAAATACATTCTCTATTTATCTTCGAGCATTTACAAATTAATAATGCATTTTGTTCATGTGTCAATAGCACATTTCTATTCTATATTACGCGGACAATTTAATATTATCCAATGCCATTTCACTCCCCACAATATTGAAGTGATAACTCATCATACGCTAAACGACAATAAGAATTTACCAATGAATTGTCTTCACTGAGAGTCGTAAAACTCGCGAGCTAACTGTCAACAAAAGATTTGTCGTGATAAAAATAAAAGTAAAATTGATTGTATTGCAAAGAATAATAATTATTATTTGTTTGTTTTTTCTGCATTTTATTGTATTCAACGTATTGCACTAACATTGAAACCATTTTTTCTTTGTTATTGGATATGTTGTGTGTTTAATACATACACCGTGTAAATTAATGAGTGACGTAAATGAATTTATATGTGGAAACGAGTAGTCATCAATGTTAATTATCATTCATTGAGTCAGTTGATTTACATTTTGAAAATATAATAACGCCCACAAATTCTTTGGAATTTATAATTGATTAATGTGACAAGTTTTGTCGATGTAATAGTAAAACAATATTACATTTTATTTTGTATTTTTATTCTATAAAAGATTTTCACTTCTATATTTGTATTTGATGATCAAAAAATATTTATGACTATTAAAAATTCAATTGATTAATCGCAAACCAAATCGAATTGTTATTGTATATATTACAACATATCGAAAAAAAAAAAAAAAAATGTGAAAATATGTGACTCATGGTCACACGTTCGATAATATAATAATGAATACGAAGTGAGCGAGATAAAAACGTTTAAATACATAGAAAAAATGAAAAAAAAAAAACCCAACAATAATAACAAGAGTAAATATCTCAATCTTATCTACACGAGTTCGTTAACAGATTGAATATGTATAAGTATCACACAGCCAGATACTAATAAAATACCTGATCAAGTAAATTCAGTGAAACAAAAATCAAAATAATTGAACAATTTTATATCAATTTTTGAGGTTGGTAAATTAAATGAAAGATGAAATAGATATACCATTATTTGCCAATAACATTTTGCTCCATCTTCACAATGTGTGACTTGGACTTCCGGTAATGGTGATCTCGTGGATGATTGATGGGAAACAGGTGTACACAATGTCAAATTATTTTGCTCATGAATTTCTGCACTTGGACAATCGCTGTGAGTTTCACTAAAATCCATTATATATATATATTTTTTTTTCTTTCAATATATCTATCAATAATATTTATTAAATTCACAATTGATCCTCTTTCCTCTTTGTGTGTCAGTGAGTATGTAGTTATATACGATTAATTATTTATTTCTGCTTTTAAACAAGGTCCAAAAATGTTATTTGTCTGTTTGTGAATAAATGTTTCGAAAAAAAAAAAACAGGGATATTATTTTCATTTTGTTTTACCGCACAAGTGCAACAACTGGAGCTCCCACGATTAGCCGAAGTTGAAAGTAATTGTAACCCTGAACTATCCAATTCAAAAATGGATTGAAAAATTCCCAAATATTCATTGCATATTTCTCTTTGATATTGCACAATTACTCTTTATGATTTATTCAATATTTTTTTTCCTCATTGCATTTTCATCCTTTTTTTCTTTCAATCTCTTGTACTTTTTCCTCGACGAACTTTCTCGATGTTTACTTGCAATTTCCAACGTGAAATTGTCGGGATATTTATGAAAGACCCGAGGGAATGAAATAAAATTAACGAATATATAGCAGAGGAGAAAAAGAAATATTGCACAAGCTGTTGAACGTATAACTTTCGAATAATATACATATACACATACACACACACACACACGGTGACGATAGGCAATATTGAATGTGTCACTATCTTTATCTTTTTTTTTTCACATCTTCTTTGCTAAATATATCCGGCAAATTTAGTGGAGTTGAATTTGCGTTGGCCAACAGTGCCAATCCTTTCCCTCACTCTTACTCTCAAATAATCTCGTAACAGTTCTCTCCACTCTACTCCATATTACAGCCACACAGTTTACATTTCAATCATCAACATGCAATATCAGCTCCGCACAAAAATCTTTGACAACATCAAAACAATTATAACCTATATTTTTTACTCAATTCAAAATAACCACACAAATGATATTTTTGCACTTTACTCGTGTATAAATAATTGAACTTGATTGAAATTTTAGTGAATTATAATAATCATTATTAAAGCAATAAACTTACGTGTTTGGATGTGCGATAAATTGAAGGTGTGACAGCTCCCCCGAGATTGGGTTGCGCTCCGCCAATATCACCTACGTAAAATATTGGACGACTGGTGCTCCGTAAATCCTGCATTATTTAATAACAAAATATAATTATCATTACAATGTACAGTATAAATTATTGGAATTTAATCGTATCATTTGTTATGTAATAATAAATTATTATTGAATATTTACTTGATAGCCATGTTCCAATTCGGTGTAAGACATGACAAAACGGCTTTCATTGATGATATTAAATTCGTCACTGATCACAATCGAATAAACTTGCCCCTTATATAATAATCCGATTCCTGGAATTGGTAATAATAGAAAAACAAATATTATATATATATATATATATAGTTTATGTAATTTATATTGATTTCGATGAATCTGTTTTTTGTTTTTGTTTTCATTTACACAGCAATATTTTATTCAACATTTGGATATTTAAATGGCGACGAATGTAATTAGATGGGAAAATTCGCAATAATTTTGGTCTCAATATTGTTATAGAATATTTTCATCACATTTTAAGCAACCAAAAAATGAGAATATATATATATATATATATTAAATTCAGGGAGTTTTATACCTTGACACAAATATCCATTGTCTTTAGTCAATTTGTCTATTAGTCATGACGATAATAATTAATTTTCATATTTTTCTATTTATACTATTTCGAATAATTGATTTATCCAAGGAGATATTGATGCACAAGACACCGGTGTAGAAGTTTTTGGTTAAAAATATATTGTATAAATGAGTTAATTGTATGAAATGCCTGTGTCAAATAATACAAACTGGAAAAATATATTTAATATTGACTTATAAATACATACGAATGAGTATATAAATTGTACACATATAGATGGAATGTAGTTTATCAATTAACAATTAATACAGATTGATTAAAAAAAAAAAAACACAAACAAAAATGAAAAGAATATATGCGATTAAGTTGATATTGATATTTGAGACTGTATTATAAAACACGAGAGTGGTGTACGATTATTTCTTTTACTCACCCAATAGCTGATTTATTTAATGCAGATGATTTTCAGTTATATGTGAGGTTCGTTCTCTCTCTCTTTCATCCTTATGTATGACTGCACCATACGTTGTATATTTTTTGAATTTATTTCGTATGCACTGTCAATCTGAAGACATCTTGAAAAACGAAAACGTGAAAAAAAATCGAGATATATCGATTTTTCTATACGGCGCCATAATCGCGTGAGGGTGAATGTGAGAGGGAGAGAGAGGAAAATGGAAATACAACGGCGGCAATTTTGAAACTGATTGTGACTTTTCAATATTTTGAAAATATAATTAAATATATAGGCAATTTGTTGGTTAATTAATTTCCGCTTTTTTCTTTTCTTGCTTTTATTCAACTGTTTTTATATATCAGTAAGTGCATGAAAGATGTAATTATATATATTCCCACGATATTATTATCGTCAGTTATTTCAGTTCTTACAATAATTCACATGATTGTTTTTTATTTAGCTTAATGAGTAAGTGTTTTATTAAATGCTTGATTATATTTAGTTAATTTGTAAAAAATAATTTTGTTATGCTGAATTATGACGTACAAATTTTGACAAACTGTTTAAAAAAAAAAATCCACACTTATACATTGGATTCAATAATCTTTACTGAATCTGTCATCATGACCATAACCTTTATTTCCATCATTTCGATGCGATCGTTGACCATCGAAATTTCGATTTTTCTGTTCATGATTTTCAACTGCACCGGATCCACGTATTGCGCGTGGAACTGCACTCATTGGCCTTCCACCTTGATCGCTACGTGGCGAAAAGTTCTTTGGATTATTTTTTTTTGCTTTTGGCGCTACTTCCATCAATATTCCTGGCTCAATAGAACTCTTTTCTTTTGTATTCTCTGAAAGAATACATAAATGAATATATAAATAAATGAACAGTTAATTACTCTACTTATGTATTCGAAAATGAATATTGATACAATTTAAGATCATAGTACGATGGCAGTAAATGTAGGAATCATGACTGTAGCAAACTCGAAATGGTACCGCAATTAATTTCTGTAGAGTGAAAAAATTAATTTCTCTTTTTGATTTTCGCCATTGCAATCCTTTATTGGGATACGTAATATTATAAATCTGTACTATGATCTCGTAAATATTGTTGATGAATCACCTTGTAGTTCTCGATTAGTAATTATTAATAAATTTTCGGCGTTTCGTTGCATCTCCAATAATGTCGCCTGACCCAATTGATTAACGTAAAACTTTTGTAAATCACCGGAAAGTGGCATAAATTTTTGATTGTACAATTCAATCATCAGCAATAGCATTCCACGTGATCGTGTACTTAAATTACGTGTAGTTAATACTTCCCTTGCATAAATAAATAATTCAGAAAAACCTTCTGTTTTTCTATTGAAAAGTACTCTACCATTAATTGCAATCTGAAATAAAAACATTAACAATCTTTTTTAATATACAATGAAAAAGTATACAAAAATAATTTTCTATCATTGTGTTTTATTGCCACAAATTTACCTGCGTTGCAGCCATTTGAATCTCATCCTCACCAGCTGTTTCCAATAACATTCGTATACAATTCACCAATGGCGTTTCCAGTAAATACACTGGTCTATTAACACTTCGCAATCGATAATAAATTTCTCCAATGAAAAATACCAAATTGATAAATTCCATAGGATTATTTTTGTTTATCTCTTCTCGCCCTGATAGAAGTCGAACAAATTTCAATAATACAGTGATTCAAGAACAATTATATTCAAATATAAAAAATAAAGAATGACAATTCTTACGTTCGTAAAATTCCTGAAGACAACTCATAAATAAATATAAAGTATTGGTTGCATTGGTAAATGTCAGTACTAATTTCACTGCAAATGTTCTGTCTACCAAAGACAATTCACAGAATTTTGTCATATGCCTAATAACAAAAAGAATATAATAGGATAATCAAGTTTACTTATTCATTTGAAATCATTCACACTTAAAGGGCTAGGAGTAATCAGAGATATGAAAAAACAAGTGCTTTAAATGTTTTTTTTTTGTCAATAATTTAATTTATTGTATAAAACCAACAATATTAAATTATTATATTATATTTTAACTTGATTTAGCACAAATTGGAAAAAAAAATATAATTACATATAAAGTTATCACGATATTTGTTGGACCCTGTTGAATAAGTGGTGCTTTGCAGTCACCGTCATAAATTCTTGCAGGTCAATATAAAATCATTCAAATAAAACCATTAATATTATAATTGTTAATCTAGTGTTTGGTCGAACGGTTTTTTTGTGCGATAACTTCATATATAATTATACTTTTTTTTTCAAATTTGTGTCAAATCAAATTAAATCATAATATAACAATTTAATATTGTTGGTTTTATGAAATGAATTAGTATACTGACGAAAGAAAAAGATTTCAAAATACTTATTTTTTCATACCTTAAACTGTCCCTAACCCCTTAATGATGATAAAAATATAAATGTGCACTGAATAAAAAAAATAAAAAACTTTACGCTTTATCATCCTCTGATTTTCCGTGTGGAATAAGATTGGCAATGGGACTGGTGACACTTTTAATAGATTCAATATCAGTGATATCGATATTATTAATTCGATCAAACCATTCGTCTTTTACAATAGTTATTAGTCGTGGTCCTGGTTTTAAATTGCCTTCTGGAACATCCTGAATACCTTTTCTCCATCCACGACCTTTTCCAGGCATCGACATTATCATCTCAAAAAATAATAACACCATTTGAAGCAATTAAAATATATATATTTGTATGTCAAATAATTTATATACATTCAAAGTTGTATCGCGCTTATCATTTAGTTATATCTCGCTGTATTAATTAATGATTTCGCAAATTATCGGTTATAATCAGTAAATAAACAGACAACTGGCGCGATAAGGTAAAAAATTAAACATATAACTTACCACCGGTATGTTGAAAATAAATTAATAAATATGGCAATACAATTATTTATGACTACTCCTACGAATTTGTACAATTATGCCATTGACTTTCCCATTCACATCCGGCGTTGATTGATCCGCTATTGAATACAAATAAAAAAATTAAAGTGTAGTGGAATTACTTATTCCTCTCTCTATTATCTGTTACTGTGTCTGTGACACGAGAAAGTAGGCGGCTGAAAATGGCCGTGAAGAGAAATTTGCTTTGTTTCGTTTTGCAAATATGGCCATAACCTAACAATTTCATGTATACTAAATGGCGGGTAATTCAAATGCATTACAAAATATTGTACGAAAACATCTTCATAAATTCAATAAAAAAAAAAAAAAACGGCAAAACTACTCTAACTATTTTTACTATCAACATTGATGGATATATTATCGTTCTGATACACTGTAGACATAGCTGTAGATTATAATCAATTTGTATTTAAATTCGATTGTCACGGCTAACAATTAAATTTTATTATATTGATAAAAAGACGCATGCGCACAAACGAACTCTTGTAATTTCGCGCGTGCACATTCACTCCAACAATGGAGAATGGTTTGGACCAATTATAGAATACGTGGATAGAACTCGTCAATTGATTGGATAATTTTTCATTAAATGGAGAGGAAATTTTTTTTTATTTCCCTACGTATCCAACGTGTGCGTATATGCATGACATGTTGTATACATTCAATTGCATTCAACTACTTACATAGCCCACAATTCTCTCTACTACTTGACAGAACATCAAGTTCACGATAGTTCGTGGTGGTGCATACATATATATATATATATATATTGTGTATATATCAAGTCTCGTTTACATTACCAGAAAGTATACTGCCCTTTACACACTCATACACACTCACACACATATAAATAAAAAAAAAAACTATCACATCACAATTATTTTTCTAGGCTGTTAGAAAATTATTGTGCTATAACATTGATAGTAATTGAATACAAACGCTTATTTAAATGATTGATTTATTATTTTTTCGTTAAAGTACATCGGGAAAAAGTGAATATTTTTAAATAACAATAAGTCCACATAAATCTCTTCTTTATTATTTCTTTATTTTTTCGTTTCATTCTCTCTGTGTGTCAAGTGTATATGTTTAGTGTAGATAAATATATAATATATAAATATGACAACGGAGGAAAAATTCGAGGCAGCCGTTAAAGTTATCAGGAATCTACCGAAAAATGGTAATATCTCTTTCACTAATACTATTCTCATGACCTTATTATTAGTTCATATCATTTTTTTTGTCCGTCATTATATCTACGTTCATTCCAAAGTCCAATGTTTTTATTTTTTTTATTTTTTTTGTTTTTCTTTTTTTTTTTTTTTTTTTTTTTTTTTTTTTTAATAAAATTTCTCAAAGAATTTTTTGGTCTTTATTGAGAGTTTCACATATGGATAAAATAATCGTTGTTATCATTCACGACAATTGAATACAATGGTACATTTGTTTACATTCCATCATGATTATGATGATAATGATCGTTGGAGAAATTTTTATTTCTTATATAAGAATCATTGCAATAAATGACACTGCCAAAATAAATTCATTGATTAAATATTCATTCGTTATTCATTCATTTATAATAAAGTATCACATGATATTTAATGATTTTATCCTTGATACTGCTGCTAGTGATGGTGTTGCAACGGCAACAGCAGTGGAGAGTTGAAAGGGAAGAAGTATATCAAGCGGTCAAGCTCTCTCGGCTAATACAAACTTAGGCTGTGTTAAAATACTTTCACATCTTCATATTTCCCAACTAAAATACATTTTTCATCTTGCTCTTTTATTATTGACCTCAAATCCATTTTCTCCATTTATCATTGGCATTAATTTCAATTATTTATCACACTGTCTTTTTAATTTTTTTTTTTTCAGGAACGTATCAGCCAAGTCATGAGCTCCAATTGCGTTTTTATGCATATTATAAACAGGCAACTGAAGGCCAATGTCAACAATCAAAGCCGGCATTTTGGGAAGTTGTGAAAAAAGCAAAATGGGACGCGTGGATGCGTCTCGGTAATATGAGTAGACAGGAAGCAATGAATAATTATGTGGATGAGTTAAAAAAAATTGTTGAAACAATGTCGTATACCGACAATGTCGCCAATTTTTTGGGAAGTTTGGAATCATTTTATGAGAATGTACCAGCTGAGGATTTGGAGATGCTCGTTGGGCCGGTTCTTGAACGAATGCGTTCACAACCGGGTTCACCTCTCTCCGGTTCGCCTTTAGGTTAATATTTAATTGTTGAAATGGAATATTATGTAAAATATTATTAATTCAATGTTAATATTGGTTGATTAAATATTTGTTATTGATTGTCGCAGGATCGAGAGAAACTTCACCGCAAAGAGTTCGTAATACGTCTAGACATATTACGAGCAGCTTGGAGACCAGTCCTGCAAGCAGTCACAGCGCCAGTCCACTCCCACCTGACACTGATGGTGAAGATGAAGAGTTCAAAGACACCATTGAGGTTAATAATATCTTTTTGTCATATACATTTACGCTAATCATTGTAGTTTACAGGGTTTTTTCTTTTAACTTTTTTTTTTATTATGTAAACTGGTGTCATCAATCAAATAAATATATCACACAGTTCATTTGAGATATATATTTACATGATTAGATAATTTTGTTTCTTTTTGCTGTGCAGTCGGCGCCGGAAAAGAATTTCAAAGAGTTCACAACGACAAAATCATCAATTGGCATTCCACAATCGTCAAATAAATCGCGACATGAATCCAAGCCACTATCAAAGAATCCTATCAATGGCGGATACACGATAAATAAAGACAGTGGCAATGAATCTGCAACAGAGAAACATTATCAGGAGCGTGGACGAACGAGAGAGAAACGCGATGAACATCACGATGATGACGCCCAATTTTGTAATCAAATGGCAGAGACAATGCAAAATCTCCAACGTGATTTGGATAGAATAACTGGCAGAGTGCGAAGTTTAGAAGGACAGGCTTTACAATCTCTCGCGCCAAAATTGGTAAATTTCCAGTTTCTTACTTTTTATTTAAGATCTTTATTTGCTTTAGATTTTCATGTTGTTTTTTTTTTCTATTCGGTTCTTTTGTTCGCAGGAGCGTGTAAGGAGTTATCCAAAATGGTGGCCGGTGGTTGATTGTTCACCGAGGATATTTGCACTTATAATAATATGGCCTTTTCTTGCTCAAGGTTTAATAACGTTGAGTCAACGATATCGCCAACGAAGAATGTGATTTATTTGATTTAATATTGAAATTTTATGCACAAGGCCTATTTGTTGAATATATATAAACATGTGTAAACATATATTTATAATGATAGATAAACGAAAAATTTATCATATTTAGGGAGAATTTTTGGTTTCAATTATTGCAATGGCAATTTATTTTCACTTTCCGATAATATTGTAAATATTAGGAGATAATTATCATTATTATTTTCCATAGTGAAATAGAGTTGTATTTGTTGTAGTGAAAAAAGTGAAGATAAATTTTAATATCAAAAGTCTACGAGTTGCTCCACTTTTTCTTTTTTTTTTTTTTTCTCGTCAAAAACTCTGATGTACTGTTTTAAATAAAATTAAGAGCAGCCAAAATTGGTGTTTTCACTTGTAAAAAACGACATATAATACTTTTAGATAGCTAGATAAAATGATAAAAATAGTGAAATTAATGATTTATTCTCCAAATTGTAGTAAAAAGCATAGATAAAGAATAAAATAACAATTTAAAATATATAGATGTATGTGTGAAGAAGAAAAATATCTCATTTCTAAATTTTTATAATTACAAATGGCTGCGAATAATTATAATAATTATATAGGAAGAAAAAAAAAAAACAAACACGTATCATATAAATTCCACAGTAATATTTAATACGTTTTTTTTTGCTTCTGCATAAACAATTTTTCCGCAAATTTCTTTATCTGCTTTAAAAGTAGTTATATAAATAGGAAAAAACATTGCAGAAATCGAGATGTTAAAGGAAATAAATTCAATGTATAATAATATAATCATACACATGAAGACAAAGACATTATTGCGAATATATATATATATACGGGATACAGGAAGAAAAAATAAATAAAATAAAACATTTTTTCCATAAACTTATTTCATTTCAATTTTATTTATATATTGTAAAAGAAAAATCGTTGTTATTTCATTCCATGAATAAAAATTTATATCGATATAATTGCATTCATATTTAATGATCGCTATTGTTTACCGATCACGAATTTATTCCGATAAATATTTTAAATAAAACATCGGCCATTTTCGCCGGCCAATGAAAATGTGTTCAAACAATGGCGAATATACTCAATGAGAATAGAAGGCATATGTTGAGACGTGACGGTCGCATTATTCCAACTGCACACGCTCCATTATACAGTGCATAATATTATTAATAAAGTGTTAACTACTACTTCACAGCATAATATAATAATTTTTATTTGCTTTAATTTGCAATCAATTTCCAATAAAGATGCGATAACGTAATATAATTTATCAGAGACCATCAATTGCAATTACTATGAAGATTTCACTGGCAGTTGCATTCACATTACAGATGTTATTGGCCATCAATATATCGACTTTTAATACTGATGACCTTGGAAATATCATATTTACAAATATTGTAAGTAAATATATCACAAATAATTGTAAGAAAGTAACAATTGTTCTCCGTCAAAGTGAAAAATAATTGGGAGAATTTTTATCTAGCTAAAAATAGAATTTAATTATTTAGTAAATATGTTGAGAAGCTGGTTCATTGCACAACTCCAAGGCTTTAACCTACATTTAAATATGAATTCAGCCTTTCGCTTTCGCACATTCACTTTTACTTAATTTTACGGTTTAATTAATCAGGAAAAATATTTATTCGTAATTCCTGGTTCTTGTTATGTATACAGTAAAATAAAAGCGAAAGGTTTTTTATTTAATCAATTCGCTATTATGAAGTGTTTGTTTGTATTAATACAGAAAATAATGAATTAAATTGAATTAATCTGCAATATAAATCGACGAAAGCTTTCAAATAATTTCATCGTCTAATTATTTTTTTATATTATTTCAGCTGTTCCGACATGGTGACAGAACACCTGTAGAACCATATCCAACTGATCCGTATAAAAATGAATCCGAGTGGCCAGTACCATTTGGCCAATTAACGCCTGTAAGATGTCATTACTATTTTACTATATATTAGATTTGTATTCATCTTCGCTTACTGAATATTGATATTGAAATCTTATCTATTTGCGCTGCTGTCTGGTGTTCTCATACAAAAAAAATTACGGATGTATTTTGCATATCGGGCAATTTGTCAAGGCAAAATAATAACCATAACAAGTATAACAGCTGAGTGATAAGACAGAACACATGTAGAATAAAAAAAACATGAATAATAACAACAACGCGTGATACAGCTGATAAATCATTGCGTTGCGAAATTATATTCATGTCTATGATATGAATAATTCTTCATCGTATTCGTTTTGTAATTACAATTATTAATTTTTATTTTTACTTCCTTTGCTTTTTTTTTCACACATTAGATAGGGATGCATCAGCATTTACTTCTCGGTCGATGGATGAAATCACGCTACAGTCATCTAATATCAGATAGATATTCATTACACGATATTTATGTGCGAAGTACAGACGTTGATCGGACTTTGATGTCGGCCGAATCTAATTTGGCAGGACTTTATCCACCGCATGATGATCAAGTTTGGGATGAAACTATTAGATGGATGCCAATTCCTGTTCATACTACACCGGAAACCCAAGATAATTTATTGGCTGGTAAAAGAGCATGTCCACGTTACGATTATGAATTGAGGAAGGTGTTAAATTCAGCGGTGTTCAGAAAAATTAATCGTGACAATGCACAACTTTATGAATATCTGTCGATGAATGTTGGACAACGAATCAATTCATTGCAACAATTGGAATTTATTTTTAATATTCTGTGGATTGAGGTTAGAAAAATATTATTTCTATATTCGGTATAGATCTATTAAATTATTATGTATAATGAATGAATTATGATATTTAATTGTTGCATTTATATATTTTTTTTTCTTTTTTTTAGAGTTTGTATAATAAAACTTTACCCGAATGGACAAAATCGGTTTTTCCACATCGATTAGAACCATTGGTATACTTGAGTTTTACGACACCGGCGTACAATAAAATTCTATCGCGATTAAAAATTGGATTGTTGCTTGGTGAAATGGTTAAACATATGATACTAAAGTCCGAGAATTTTCTGGCACCCAATCGAAAAATTTTTATGTACAGCGCTCACGATGAAACAATTGCAAATTTTCTTATGGCGTTGAATTTGTTTGAGCCACATTGTCCACCTTATGCCTCCGCTGTGTTTGTTGAATTGAGATTGAATTCACGTAACCAACATGTGGTGACGGTAAGTTTATATTGGAGGTTAATTAAATCCGTATAATACATGTTAATAAATCAATTAAATTTCATTTTATATATATCATCTTTGATCACATTTACATTAACAGATAATATTATTATTACTCAGTTTCTAGTCAATTTTCAAATCATTGAATGAATTAACATTGACGAATTCTTTTTTCGTTTCAATAGTGAACGATACTCTCAGCATTAAACGATTTGCCTACATTGTAGGACTAATTTATTATTTTTTTTTATTCATTCATGTTGCTCGCAGATTTCGTATAAAAATTCAACTGGCGAACCGACACTTTTAACATTGCCGGGTTGCAAAGCCGCATGTCCTCTAGAGAACTTTACTCAACTGACAAAAGATGTGATACCTGACGATTGGGAAAAGGAGTGTCAGATGGATCTAGATAAGGACAATTTTAATATGAATATATCGGTTGTAATGGGTAAGTAAATTTTTCTCATCCCCTCAAACAATACAAAACAAAATTAATTTACACGAATTTTCATTACTTTTCATTTCTATTTTTTTCAGTAATTTTAACATCCGCCATGTTGATGCTGATTGTGGTAGTTTTTCTCATAATAATATTCGTATGCTGGCACTTCAAGCATAATTACAATCAGTATTACCTTCGACTCTCAACCGATCCCATGTGAATGAATCATGAAACGATAAATTTTTTTCTTGTCCACTGTAAACAGAAATTAACTTTACAATTTGGTTAATGGTTGAATAATTTAATATTAGTCACGGTTGGTGTAACTGGAAAATGACGCAGATACACATGCATACACATATATAAAAATGTAAGGACAGACATCAGATAGGATTCAAAGAAGAAACGAAATATTTATAAACATTTGCTTCATTTTATTTTAGCACTTTGTTTTATTTTTTATTTTTTTATTCTTCATCCCGGTTTTTTATTGGGTATATATTAGAACATCACAAAGAATATATCGGTAATAATATCACAGATATTATACAGTACAGTAATAGTTATTATAATAATAACAATTAGTGGCAATTTTGATGATGAAGTTACCTATCAATTTTTTTTTATTATTCGTTCTTGTCTTTATTTCAATAATTTCATCGTCGCCATATATCTACCAAGTATTTTATTGTTGTGTAGAATATATTTTTTTCAATATATATTTTGTCAACAAAAATTGTTTATGAAAAAACAAAACGTTCAACGCTAAAAACAATCAAGTTTATAAAATAATCGTCGTTGTAATTTGTTTATTGTTATTATATTCTTAAGTTATTCAAGTCCAAAGAGCGCGTGATATTATTATTTATAATATGGATAGAACTATTGCAAACAAAAATATCGCAATAAGTTGCATCATATGAAAATATATTTTGTCGGTTAAATAATTTTTTCTATGGAATAACCACAGACAAATATATTTTTGCAAGACAATATTGTCCTCTATTTCCAAAATAATTTTAACATATATATCTACCTCTACTATTGCAATCCATTCCCAATAATACAATATCGTGCAATATTTCTGTGCATATTTTTGCTTGTAATATTTTTCACTGTTTACACTGATGAATTTCTGTGATATTATTCCATAAAATATTAGAGTTGTCGGATATTCCGAAGTGTTTCCTCGGTACATTTATAACAATCCACCAATTAATTAATTAATATATACATGTAAATATATTCTTTTAATCTATTTATACAGTCTGATGACTCACCTACCTCAATGCTGTGAATGTCGGGATAATTTTGTTTTTGCTCCTTTGACCCATAATTCTCACTTTTTCTTGCTCGACATTATATTCATGTGATAATAAAATTGTAAATATTACAAATGATTCATAATTTACATTTGATATATCGCAAAACTACGTATGCGAGAAAGAGGAGAGAGATAAAAAAATAATAACAAGACTAAAAAAAATTTTATATATAAGATTATACACATAAACTCTCTATTTTACGTAATATTTTGATCTTTATATTGATTGAAAAATACAATATGTATACGATTATTTAAATATACAAAAAGTCTCATGAATAAATTATCAATAATACATTTATACGTTTTCATTTGATCCATATTTAACAGGAAATTGGCACAAACTACCCGAAACGATCGTGAAATGAATGAAAAGATGATTACAATTGTTATTCATTCGCTTCTTTGAATTTGATACTGCCATGTACACTTTCCTGAATTGTGAATGAGGTATTGTCTCTGTAAAATATTAATTGTTCAAGATTAATATTGACATTTTTATGCAAATGAAAGAAAAAAAAATTGAAAACAACTAAGAAGACAAATAGTAACTAAATAAACATTAAAAATTATTTTATCACCTTAATTTTCATTTTTAGTCAGGAGAATCCGCCGTAAGGTCATGCTACGATGCACAAATTAGAAATTTGCAAAGAAATAATTTGTTATTTACAGCAATGAGAGTGAGATTTATACGTATTTAAAGTTACTAGATGGATATATATACTTTCCGGTACAAATTTCTATTCGAAACATGGTTTTACCCCAACATTTTTCCAAGAGAAACTTGTCTAGAAAAAGCTGTACATTAATCCTATAGTGACTTTCAGTTAAATCCCATTCATAAATAATGAAGTAATGCGGAATTTGAGATATTTACGTGCATACAAAAAGGAAAAAAGATAAAAGAGAAATAAATATATAACTACAAGCAATAAAAATTTGAAGCAAGGGACAACAAAATATTTTCAACAGGACAATAAGACAATTGTCAATTGGATGATGTAGGTGACAATTTGTACGTACTCACGAGTAATATCAATAATTTATATCATGCTGACATCACAAAATAGAAGAGACGAAAGCACGAATGCCGAATGCGTTGCTTATAAATGACCTCCGTAAATTCTCGATGATGGATGGTTATTTATTTAATTGTTGAATATTTATTATCAATGTGCTTGAGATGAGTTTGTGCGTAGATAAAACATTAATCCTATGATTGACTCATGTTATAAGAGTCTAAAGATGTCACTGAGGCATTTTGGAAACTGAGAATACGAAATAAATCACGCAAGAATTTTAACAATAATAAATTTTCATTCAAACAATTGTAGTAGTGATTGATAAGTAAATTGTTTCTCATGTATGAATTGATAATAATACAGAAATTAACTTTACAATTTGGTTAATGGTTGAATAATTTAATATTAGTCACGGTTGGTGTAACTGGAAAATGACGCAGATACACATGCATACACATATATAAAAATGTAAGGACAGACATCAGATAGGATTCAAAGAAGAAATGAAAAGAAGAATAATGAATTCATAACATTTTCATTGTAATTTCAATTAATCATATAAAAATTATTAATAAAGAAATATTGCCATAATTTTCAGAATTTTCGTACACACTTCATATACCTAATGCACACATATTGTTCGTTTGTCAATATGATAGAAAATAATTTTTTAGGTTAGAATTGTATAGAAGTAGACATAAACTATTGTTATTTACACAAATTATTGTTGTGTTAATCAGCAATGATTAAATGCATGTGTTTCTTTCATATACACTGAGCATTCAACAGTCACAGATCAATTAAAAATATTATTATTTTCTTTTTTTATCGTTCAATTTTTCCAATAACCTTAAAATACATTCTGAGCACTTGTATACCATATCTTCAATGAATTTCTTCTCACACAATTTGGCGCAAGCAGTAATGATATGAAATTCCACCGACAATAATTAACGTTTAACTTATTCAATATTTAATTATCAAAAAATTACCATCACCATCGTTACTTTTTTCCCCACACACGATTCAATTCCAATTTGCATATAAATATATAAATGAGTGAATTTTTCTTGCAACGTTCGTCATATATCTTCTTACCTAGAATAATCCGTTGGACTTGTTAATGAAAAATCCATTTCTATCGGTCCACCAATGTACTTAGCAATAAACTGTAAACATAAATATATATATTTATATATATATATATGTATAATTATAATATATGAATATTTTAAGATTTAATATTGACCCATTGAAGTTCACACAGTACCAAAATTAGTTTTCAAAACTCTGATGGGAAAAGAACGTGAATAATCGAATAGTGTTGGAATAAATTTTAAATTACGATCTTATGCATCAACAATACCATTTTTCTTCAATGATAACGTAATAGCCAGAGAGGATGAGATGTGAAATTCAATTGATCAAACATTGTTTTTTGGATTTAATTTCTCAATTAACTTACCCGGTTATTCGTAAGAGAGTCTGCACCCATAGCAATGGCCATATGAATAACCAAATAAAGACAGAAACCAAGATAAAACAATGCATAAATGGTCATGCCCAAATAAACTGCCCAATGATGAGGTAATTCTGTGTTCATTGTTACGATAACAAAATGAATGTTTATCACTATTACCACAGCCGATAAAGCTGTCGCAACAATTTTATTGAATCTAAAAATCCCCCATAAATATAATAAATAATATATTTTTATATAATGTATTGTAATAAGTGAATAAATAAATAGGCGAATAAATTAATTCCGTACTCACTTTCCATTTTTGAATTGTCCCATGATTCGAGGACTGCTGGTAAATGCAATTGTTGGAAGTGTAGCGAACGGCAGTTGTACCATCATAACAGCATTAAGAATGTCATTCATATCAGTGAGCTCTTCGATTTTAGCGTAGAACGCAACAAGAAATGTTGGTATAATAGCAATAGTTCGAGTAAACAATACACGTTTCCATCTTGCCCATTGAAGATTTAAAAAACCCTCCATGGCAAATTGTCCCGCGTAAGTTCCCGTCATTGTTGACGATTGACCGGCTGCTAAAATTCCTACTGCCCAAATATACATCGCTGCAATACCAAATTGACAACCCAAAAAAATTCCCCCTTTATAAAGATCTACAGACACATTTTCTGTATTGTTCTAGAATGAATGAAAAAAAGAAAAAGAAAAACATATGTTAAATTAATTCGAAAGTCAACCATTATTTTTCATCTATACATTTTGAATTGTTTTAATTTACCCCGAATATTTCCATTCCTGATGCATCATTTCTCTCCACACACACTTCATACTGCAAAATATAATTGGTTATACTCAATATTATCTCTTAAACGGGGGTAAAAAGAAAAAGTAGTGCAAATGCTTCGTAAGGATTAGCAAAGAATTTTTTCAACTATTACTTACAATGTCACTATTTTTCTTTTGAAATAATCCATTGGCAAAAACTGCGACAACAAACACATTGATAACAAATGAAATGATCAATGCAATAATTGCCTCGATAAAAAAATACCTATTTGCTTCTTTAACTTTTGTCGGTTGTCGTCTATCAACGTCCCGCGACTGTAATGCAATTTAAAAATGAATTAACATCTTACGTAATACACGGTGGTAACGAAAAAAAAAAAAAAAATATCTTATGTAAAAAATAATTATCATACTTTAACTAATGCGCTGTGAAGATACAAATTATGTGGCATAATAACAGCACCAACAACACCAACAGCTTTGAGTAAAACATCGGAATCACAATTTCTACACATTGGCGTGAACATACCCTCAATAATTTCCAATTGAGGCGGTGACGATACGACATATTCATAACCAAATGTCACAGCCATTACCGTTATAAGAAAACCGAAAAATAATTCCAATTTTCGCAGTCCATATTTGTCGAGAAATAGAAACGTAAACGTATCAACAATTGTTATTAAAACACCGCCCCACAACGGTATACTGTAATAAACACAAAAAAATTCATTATTGACATTAAATTTCATTTATAAAAATAAAATTTTTCATTTTTCTGTAATAATATCATCGGTTTGGTGCAAGACCGTCACAACTGAAAATTACGAAATATTCAAGAGAAGCATTTAAAGATTTCACTTAATAAAAGCCATTGAGATTTCGATATCATGAAAATATTAGAAAGCAAAATGGTTATAGGTGATTTGAGGAGAGTGTAAATGACGTAGGAAACCGAAAGTTTTGTACTTGTATAAAATAAAAATTTGACAATATAAACAGTCGATATCCCATAAATCCATACTCTCACTTTTGCCATTCATCCGTCACATGAACATATACACAAATTAGAGTTGATTTATTTTGAAAACGGAAAAATTACAATTTTTGCGTTGTGACGGTCTTGTACCAACCCGACGATATATCAAAATCATAATAGCAATAAAGCCATTCAAAATGGAAAAAAGTGTATAACAACTGTAATTAAAAATACAAATATGTAATAAAGTCTAGATAAATTACTATACCGACATAAAATAAATTAAAATTACATTTGAATACAACATGAAATGAATGAAAAATCATCAACAAATAGAAAAAAAAAAACGAAAATATAACCCCACTTTTTTTTTATAAATTTCTTATTATATCGGTTACTCACGTTTTATTTGATAAAAGGTAAAGAGCAATGGCTGTGCCGATAACTTCTTGCATATCACTTCCAATAATGGCAATTTCCGTCATAATCCATAATAAAATTCTCGGCAATGTTTTATACTGTCTATAACACAATTCAGCTAAATGAAGACCAGTAACAACACCTAAACGTGCACTCAGTCTTTGCATAACAAGTCCGAGAACAGTTGCACTCAACAATACCCATAACAACTGAAAAAAGAAAAAACAGAAACATAAACAAATAAAATTTATATAATTAATTAAAATAATTGAAAATCATTTGCATATTAATAATATTTATTGATTAAATACTTTGTATTTGGCTACGACACCCGATTGTAAATCAGATTCGATATTTCCTGGGTCCAAATACGCAATGGACATAAGAAATCCTGGTCCTGTGAATGCCCATAATTTTCTAAAACTAAATGCATTCTAAAACCGAAAAAAAAAATATATTCATATATATATATATATAAATTAAAGTACATAATTCATTACTACATTCATTGATTTTTTAATTAATTAATTGATAAATCATTTGATCATACACTGTCAATATCGGGTATGTGAATTTTCTTCTCAGCAAAATATGTTTGATTGCTCAACGGACTGAGCGACGTATTCTCATTTAATTTTTGATCATCATTTATATTTGATAATCGTCGATGTGAGCATGTGGCAATTGCAACATCAGGTATAGCTGCAATTGGAGCGTTTGTAGCATTATCACCATTATCATTCACCATATTTAGCCCAGAAAAACGATATCTACAAAACACAGTAAGAGAACGACAAGAATTTAATCCAATGAAATCTGTTCACACCAAACAGAAAAACACTTCTATAGGTTATGATGATTCTTTCATTTTCAATATACACATAAAATCCTACCGTAGCAACAATCACTTATAAATAATCACAATTACATTAATAATATACAAATGCACTTACAAATCACTATACCAGATGTATAATGTAATTTAAACTTCCGAAAATGTAAATAAACCACACATAAACAATTATATATAGCAACAAATAGT
This sequence comes from Galerucella tenella, assembly GCA_910591685.1. NCBI lineage: Eukaryota > Metazoa > Arthropoda > Insecta > Coleoptera > Chrysomelidae > Galerucella > Galerucella tenella. The sequence continues at coordinate 10,588 of CAJUYH010000081.1, read as the reverse complement.
ATCAATACAAGAAAAATAAACAATACATAATTATTCTTTTTATCTTGCTAATTATTCGGGCTTTATGGTTTTATAATTATTCGTTAATTGAATCAAATGGATCATTGAATTTTACCACATATATATTTCAATGACTTATGTATACGATTGATTACGAAATTGAAAGTGAATAGGCAGACGTGGTGAGAGAAAGAGAGGCGCAACAGTGAACAAGACCAACTGCAGCAGCGACAGACTCAGGCAGACTAAAGTGAACTCTCAACTGAAACTTGAAATGTGGTAGAAAATATAAGTGTTTACATGTGAACACACACACTTACTTATGTACATTCATTTTGAATCTCCCCACTTGAATCATTCGCTCCATCATCACCATCCAGTAAATTCCTATTACGATAAATTACACACATATATATATATATATTTATATTTATATATAAATACATACACATGCCACATCAAGTACATACTTCAATGTAATAAGATAATTAACAATATATAAATATAATAATAAATATATATATATATATATACATATATATATATGGAATTTGTGTAGATATTGCAATAATTGATATAAAATTATGACACTGTTATATTTTTGTTCTCTTCGTCCTCTTAAGAGCCTTATGCATTCGTCTGTTTTTCCGCTTATTTTTCATTTTCTTATCTGGTCATCGCATCGTCATAGTAAAGATTATATATTAAACAGTAGCGGAAATATATATGCACTTGGAAAAAAACAAAAGAAAACAATCATTAAACATGAATTTCCTCACGTAGTCTACTATCTAATCATTTTTGATTATCTAACCTCCAATATATAAATATATATATATATATATATAGATAATTTTTTGGTATAGAGTAAAGAATTGGATTGATAATACGATTTATAGAACGTGACTTCCAAAATTATGTATTTTTCAAATCACTTTGCGTTATCATTTTCAATTTTGTTCATCTTGTGAAATACAGTGCGTGTAGTGAGGGAAAATATCGTTCAGGTATAACCTTGAAATAATTTCAATTTCACAACAATTGATAGTTAATGGCCCCCTGCAACAAGATATATATTATTATAAATCATGTAATACGTACTGCTGACAATAAAATTGTAATGATAAATGATGACAAGTGTGTATTTGACCTTGAGACATGTGTGACTGTAGCGGAAGGATAATTTTTTTATTGTTTTCATGGTAGGGAAATCCCGGTTCAACTAAAAATAAATATACATGGATACGTGCACATATATGTATATATATATGTTGTAGTGAAATAACGAAATGTTGAATTTGATCAAATCACTAGTTAATCGACTAAATTACAGAAGATGATGAAAGAATAATTTCGCAGGGTTATTTCCCAAACAAAATAAGCCGTTTGATCAAATGCCGAAACTGTTTCAGTGAAATATGAATTATTATTGTTTAGATAGCGAAATTATTTATTCAATAAACCATATTTATTGTATGGTAGATAATGCGACCATAATTATTGCAATACAAGTTATTTATTCGATACTAATTGATAAAAGAAATAATTGAACTGATATTTTTAGAAATAAAAGATATTTTCCATGAAATTTGAAACATTTTTAGTGAGGGTAGTTGACAAATAATCCAAATGTTGATTATTTTGATTGTTTTTTTGGGGATAATATAGAGCTGTGCGATTATTCATTTGATTATTTCATCTTTTCACTAAAACAGTAGAGGCATTTGATCAAGTGACTTATTCTTTACAGCGAAATAATATTACACAGTTGTTATTTCAACATATTCCATAATTACGTCAATTAACTGAGGATTTGATCAGGTGATAGTTTTTAAATATGTTTAAATATGTTGAAATGTATGACTATTTTGCAGTAATTAATTTACATATATAATTAGTGTACACAATACGATATAATATTTAAAAAAAAAATTTTTGCACGCGGGAAAAATGCAATATATTAATTCATTTGTTTTGTACCGCGTCGATACTGCAGATTCGTTGTCAAGACAATTTGAAAATGAAAACAAAAAGTGTTTGATTTCTGTTGTTCGATATATGAAGCATTGGGTGGCTTCAACATTGCTCTGTTCATTCTGTATAACATTAATAGATACGTTCTTGTGTTATAACAATATAGAAAAAATTGAAGTAATTTGGTGTTTGTTGTAATTACTATTGATGAAAAAAAAATGGCGGACGATCTGAAGCTTCAGGAATCAGTGAAGAAAACTCAAGAATTGTTGGGTAAATATATAAAGAAACCACCATTGACAGATAAACTATTGAAAAAACCACCATTTAGATTTCTCCATGACATTATCAATGCTATTATAAAAGAGACTGGTTTCCTCAAGAATTTATTCAACGATGAAGAATCAAATAGTAGCAATACCAAAGATAAAGAGGCGAAACTCGTGTATTTAAATAAACTTATCGACGCAGTGAAATTGATAACTGGAAATGAACTGTCAGCTCGGCCATCAAAGATAATATCAGGCCAAGATCCGATAAAAACAAATGAACTTCTTCAAGCAATTGGCCGTGCACTGGATAAAAAAGTATCGAGTGCACAAGCCATTGAATATTATAAAAAGAATTTGGAGAAGAAAGAAGTGCTAAAGATTAAATCAACAAAGTCCATTTCATCGCCAGAAGAAAAATCAAAGAGACCCGTGAAAAAAAGCAGTTCATCCGATTCAAAACCATCGAGCAGAGAAAAACCACGGGAGAAAGATGATAAATCAAAACGTGATGCTAAATCATCATCAAGAGATGCAAAAATACGTGATGCCAGTACAGAAAGACGTGATACAAAATTAAAAACACGCGAATCGCGGAAAAAAGATATCACCAATGACACAGCATCATCTAAAAAACGACAAAGTGATGTATCAAAAGAAAAGCGCAGTGGAGTTAAAGAAAAAATTCATAAATCTGCTGTGCCATCAAATAAATCAATGAAAGAGATTGAGGTTATAGAGCCAGCAGCAATTTCGGAACCACCAAATTTCGAGGAATCAGATAAAGATCACCAATTGGATGAACAATTGTTGCAATCAAATCAAGAAAATAGAGATGAAATTACTCCTGAGGAGATGAATGATGAAGAATCAAAAGAATCCGTTATGACACCCAAACAATTGGGTAAAAAAGAGGAGGAGCTTGAGGAAACGATGAATGAGGTTGCTGCTGTACCGATAAAGTCGACTGTTAGTCTGTTGAGGCCACCAAGTGCACGACCAGCGAGTGCTCGTCCAGCTGCTCCAAGAATTCGTTCAAAGCCGGATTTTATTCTAAATAACAATGGATTAAATCAATCGGGTGATGTGAATATTATTGTGGAGAATTTTGATGCAAAAAACGATGAAGATGATGATGATGCTGATGATATGGTGGTAATGGAGACAGCAATTCATGCTGACTCAATGTCTATTGGTGGATCCACTGATTTATTGAGTACACAATTGACATCGGAACATGGCTATCTTGTGGCGCAAATTTTGGAAACGCAGAAAGAGCTTATTAATGAAGGCAATGTGGAATTAATACCGAATAAAGTGGAAATTGAATGGGAAGCAGGATTGAAAAAGGATCGTGATGTGATTGTAAAGGAGATTGATAAATTACGTGGAACAATACAGCAAATGACTAGGACAACAAATCCATTGGGAAAACTGTTGGATTATTTGCAGGAGGACGCGGAAATAATGGCGAAAGAACTTTATGATTGGAGAAGTCAATTTAATGATGTGAGGGAACAATTGATTGCCGAGAGGAATATGACAATGGAATCATTGAAGCCATTGGAGGAGTCATTGAAAGAAGTTGACAATAGTATTGTTAATGAGATGGAAAAAATATTTCAAACAAAATCCAATATTATGAAGAATAATCAAAAAATACAAAAATTACTTAGTGGTAAATAATTGTAGATAATTTTATATTGTAAATAAAATAATTATTGAATCTATCTGGATATACAATTTTGCTTGTTGACGTTGAATTATATTATAATACGCGCGGTTTTATGCATAATTTGATTGGATGAAAAATATTACGCATGCGTCTCGTGTCTAACAAAATGGTGGCACTGTCAGTCTCAGTTTTTACTCGATACTTTTCTTCAAGTTTAACTAAATAACTTGATCTATTAATTTGTATTATTATCAAATTATTGCATTTAATTATTTAACAGTTGTGTTGATGTTATAAATTGTAATAGATTATTTCTCAAATATCACGCTATAATTTTACACACATGCGCCATATTTGATGGGCGAGGTAGTGTTCAAGCTTTGCATACAAACGCACATATACATGCATCTATATACTTACTACGACTGAATGCCGACGACAGGGAAATGCCACGAAGAATCATTGCACAAGAATTTCAGTGGATGACTCAACTCTCACAGTGTGATATCTAATCGGTGGTTTCGGCGATGTCATTTTGACACGAGTAAACGATCAAAAAGAACTTTGGACAATATACTACCATAGAACAATCAATTTTCACACCACAATTTATAGAATTTTCTACAAGCTCAATTGTTTCATGGTAATTATATATGTATATTTATTATTTCAACTTCAACACATTCAATAAATATATTCATCAATTAGCGAGTAAATATCAATGATGAGGTAATTATAAAATTGGATTATATATTATTTTATTTCAGAATCATGGCGAACGTTGGTAATTTGGAGCAACAAATTGCCAGCTTACAAATAGATAATGGCAATAATGGAAATAATGCATTTAATGCAGCAAAACCAGCAAAAAAAATTGGACCTGCCGTACCACCAAAACCTAAAAAATCTCAGCCACAGGTCAGTACTCAATATTACAATATAAAATAATATATTTCTTGCACTAACACTATCTATCTCTTTGTCACTCTCTTCCACCTTCACTATTATAAATATCGTTTTCATGGCGAAAATTGCAATGAATTGGAAACGTCAATGGTAATAATTGCAATTCGTCTAAAACTAATAATGAAAATAAATATGAAATAAATCTGATAGAATAAAATATATTTGCGTTTAGGTACCGCAAAGTTATACCATAAAGTCTCCGCCAATGCCATCATACAGCACAGTATTAAATAACAGTGGAACAAATGAAAAATCAACGAATTTTTATGCCAATTCACCATCGCCATATATTCCACCATCGTCAGTAGCAAAAGCAACAGCAGCAGCACCACCACCACCATCAACAACAACAACACCATCAACAACTAACACTCATGGATTTTCACCAGCATCACAAGAACTGCACAAATTTTATCATCAGAACAATGAACATTTTTATCAAAACAATGAGCACTTGTATACAAATGAATTGCAAGAAAAATTCCAGCCAAAACACGATTACAACGATAAGAATTTTTATTCAAATATTAGTAATGTTGCTGGACCTCAAGTGCCTGCAGCAACAGCAGCGGCAGCAGCTGCGGCGGTGGCAAATACCGATGATCGTTCGAATCGAGCAACTCGCAATGCTGTTTACAGCAATATTGAACCCGCCATACCAATTCCAGTCCCAGCGCCAATAACAAAAGAGAAAGAAATTATTTACAGCAATATCCAATGGAATAGTAAACCAGAGAATACTTATTGCAATATTCCATCTGGTCACAATCACGGTAAGAATAAGTAGAAAAATCTATTTTGCTTCATGCTTCATTGTTCGTTTTATACATTCACTATATATTTTTCAAACATTCGTTTTTTTTTACACTTTTAACCTCTTTCAACGTTCAAATGATTTCATTGCTATTTTCCAATTGAATATCATGAATTTCATCAATTAAAATTGTCTTTTAATACATTTTGAATTCTCATCAGCAGCAAATTTAAAAAATAACCTACAATGCAATAAAAATTTTCGCCACAATAAATTCTGATGAAATATCTGATGAAAATTGAGTGTTTAACTGACAAAAATGTTTACAAAAATTTAATAATACACTAATGGAATTGGAATTTTTATTCCAGATGATTTACCACCACCGCCAGAGCCAACAGAATACATGTCGTGTGTATCAGCGAACAATTTTCCACCGCCACCAGATGAATTACCACCGCCACCATCCCCAGTCTCATCAAGCTACAGTGAATTAAGACGTGCGACAACATATCAAACCGAATATCCAACAGGTCAATATCCAAATGATATTTACGGACCAAGTTCACAATCAAGCTCAACATATGAATCAATTTATGAGCCAATTAATCCACGTCCACCGTCACAATTGTCGTGCAACTATTCCATGTATTCAGGCTACGGTTCAGCCACATCACAGCCACCAAATAAAGTCTCGCCAGTTAAAGAAGTTGATACACTAACTGATTTGCTTGTCCAAGGAATGGAGGACAATCAGGATGACAGTGATATTTATGGTATTTGCGCGCATTGCGGTGAAAAAGTTGAGGGTGAAGGAAATGGATGTTCAGCAATGGACAAAGTATTTCATATAAATTGTTTCTGTTGTTTTGTTTGTCGGGTGAATCTTCAGGGAAAACCTTTTTATTCGCTTGAGGGTAAACCGTATTGCGAGGAAGATTATTTGAATACATTGGAGAAATGTTGTGTGTGCACTAGACCAATTTTAGATCGTATTTTACGTGCAACTGGCAAACCTTATCATCCATCATGCTTCACTTGCGTTGTTTGCGGACAAAGTTTGGATGGCATTCCATTTACCGTTGATGCTGCCAATCAAATACATTGTATTCAATGTTTTCATAAGAAATTTGCACCAAGATGTTGTGTTTGTAAGTTGCCAATAATGCCAGAGCCTGGACAGGATGAAACTGTGCGAGTTGTTGCGTTGGATCGCAGTTTTCATATACAATGTTATAAATGTGAGGATTGCGGATTGGTTTTGTCATCGGACGCTGAAGGTAGTGGATGTTATCCACTTGATGATCATATTTTGTGCAAGAGTTGCAATGCTAAACGTGTCCAAACACTTACGTCACACATGACAACTGAATTATAAATTGGAAATAGAAGTGAACGATGAAGAAATATCTTAAAACACTTTTTATTTCTTTTTTCTTTATTTTTTTTTTTTTTTTTTTTGTTAGTTTTATTCCATAAATTAAGGGGTTACCAAAGTAAAGATTGTTTTGGTGCAGATTTATGATATATTTGCTGTCTGAATCAGCAGTAATGTTAGTACTGAAATGTTTGATGCTGCTGGTAATATAATAATCGAATAAATCGAGTACTTTTAATCGTACTAGAGTATTAAATTATATCGGGATTCAGAATAATTGTTCATTGACATGGGCAATTTGTATAATGAAATAGTAAAATTCATACGCTATAAGAATGATAAGAACATAAATTTCGATTCAATATAAATGTAATTGTTGCATTGGCCATTTTAATTGTTTGCAAATCGCAGTTAACTGATTGCGACATTGAAAGTCTGATTTAAAGAAAAAATGAATTTGTTCATTATTTTAATGATTTCCAATTGATATCAATTATTCTCCTAATGATATACCGCATTTGAATGTGTAAGAAATGATAATTACGACATTTACTGACATTAATTGAATATACTATGATCTTAATTATAGGTTAGAAAAAAAAATTCTCAACATTCCATTAAAATTGAATACAGATTTGCATTTTATATTGAAGTTTTAGAATACTTATCAGCATTATAAAGTATATTCTTGTGATATATATTGAATCTTGAATACACCACATGTCGCGCTAATGGGGATTTTTTTGTTTGATTATTTATATATATATACATACATATATATATATATATATTTTTTTTTTAATTTTTCTTTATTGAAAGAATTGTCAGAGATTTAATGTATCAATGTCATAAGTTAATCATTAATTAAGTGTCAATAATAATTTAGCACAAAGCCATATATAACAAATATATATATATGCAGGGGGAAATGTTTTTTTTTCTTTTAATTTATAATTTATTGATGTTTTTTAGATGCGACATTAGTGTGATATTTCATCGACAATTGTGATGCTTTTATTCTGTTTTCTTTTTCTTCTTTCTTCTTCTTCCATTATTCAAGTTACAAACAAACAATTTTTACTGTATGATTATTATATTTCAATGTTTGATTATTTGCCACTCGCATTTGTATGTGAATGTTTGGAGGAAAAAAGATGAAATAATAAAGAAGTATTGTATAGAAAAAGTGTTTGAAGAGAAAATTTTTCACGAATCACTTGGGTTTTATTTCTCATTTCGTTTTTATTTATTTGATTTTTCGAATCATTCATATCTTTTTTTATTATTATTATCATTATTATTATTATTACCTTTCTCACAGGTAAAGTAATTGGATTTACATTTGTTTGGATTATCATTATTTTAATTATTAATTATTATTATTTAATATTATTATCATTATCGTGTTGATTTGTTTCTAATCGTACATGTGAATGTGTGTTAGTATGTTAATTTTTTTTATACCATTTTGTTTTATTGTGGAAACTAGAAGATACTATTGGAATTGGTGGGGCTTATTTTTTTTCTTCTATTCTCACTTTGCTCTCTCTCTCTCTTTCGTCTGATCCAATATACAGATTTCATTTTAAAATCTATTTATGTTAATTATGTTATATCTTTTCATTTTTTTTTTCTTTTCAAATATATGTTTGTTTTTGTTGCTTTCTTTTCCTCTCTTTTTCTCGTGTATTATTATTTATAGGGAGAGTTACTTACAATTTAATATGTAATATATATGTATATATATATATATTTACCTTTTATTAATGAATATTTAAAATGAATAATTGTAAAATCTCATTTTTCCAATCTCAAGTAATCCGACTTTTCTGTTTTATTCAAATTGAATGACATTCCACGTATACGTATCTGTCTCCCGCTTTTTCTCCCTTTCTCTCTGTTTGAATATTCATTTTTTTTTTTTGCCATATTTATTACCGGACATTAATCATCAATTGCATTTATACTTTTTCCAATGCACTCACATTATTATGAATTAAATATCGCGTAATTTGGCCAATTGTCCGATAAATATTATTTGTTTAATGGAGAACAATAAAGAAATAATGAGTAAATGAAAAAAAAAAAAAAAAAATTGCAACGAAAATATTGTATTAAATTGACACAAGAGTAAAAAAAGAAAATACTCACTAGATAAATCCAGTATTTAGAGCTTTCAATCAATGACAATAAATAAAGAATGAATTAATGAAATAATGTTTTATCAACAGAAAGAGACAAAAAAAAAACAATTAAAATAAATTGTCAAATAGACAGCACTACCGCATCCGGGAAATATTCACAGCATTAAAAAATAATCAGCGACCGACATGCGATAGATATAAAGAGGGTGATATAATAATTAAATTGAAAAATTCAATAACCAAACAAAAATAAGAATACATAACTATTGATGTTTCGAAATTTTACGGTGTTTTTCATTTCTTGTCCTTGGTTTTTCTCTATTTCTTCTCAAATTCCATCCATTTCTTCTCTACATATATAATCATAACTAGCGTCTATTTTAAATAGATATTCTTCCTTACAATATACATTCGTAGCATATATATATATATATCAATATAATTATATATGTATATATTATTGATACTAATATATCGATCGTATCTCGTGTTGTGTAACAGAACACCATTAATTTGTCTTTCAATCCCACCACAATTTTTCATTACCCAATTTTATATAATTTGTCACTTCTGCTTCTTCTCCTTCTTCTTCTTATTATTTGTTGCCTAATGTCATTTTTTATATTTTTGTTTGCAATTTACATTGTCAGAGAGATTAGAAAAAAAAAAAATAATAATAATAAATAAACAAATAAACAAAAATTAATTGTGCTCCATTTATTATTTAGATTATTTACGAGAATACGATGATTTATTTGTTATTTTTTTTTCTGTTATTTATATAATAACCAACAAACACAATCATTATCTCTCTCGCGCAGTATCACAGACATAACCTATATAACATCCACCACATTATAACCGGATTTATTATTTTTTGTTTCACCTATTCATTCACACACTTTTTTATTATTATTATATTCTTAATAATATATCAATAATAATAAATATAATAATAACAATGATGATAGCACACTCATACATTTATGTATATATATATTTTTTTTGTTTTCATTTTCAATGACAGTAATATTGTATACCGTTGTTTTCTTTTTCTTATTTTTCCCATTTATAATAATTTATAACAATTAAATTAGGCAATAATAATTATCATCACTCTCTCCCTCTCTATTATTCAGCGCATTTTTCTCCTTCTATATACTTCTATAATTAATTTCTCACATTCAATTTACGTTAATATACTATATATATTTAATTTAGTTTTAATATTTTTTTTGTTTTCCTTTTATTTACTTGTTATCGACTTTTCATTAAATATTGCTGTGAGATATATTTTATTATTATATATATTATATATATATATATATGTATTAAGTGTGTATCGTACATAGAAATAAGTGCCGAAATGAGTTTCTCGTTTTTTATTTTTTATTTTCCGTTTTTTTTTCTCTTTTTCTCTCACGTGTC
>CAJUYH010000080.1:191685-203712 GCA_910591685.1 Galerucella tenella | reverse complement strand
ATAATACGATATACAAATGCCTATCCGGAACATATAATAAAACTCGTCGTCGCATATTTAAAGGGAAAAATAGAATGAAAGAGAGAGGATTGAGAGGAGCACTCACACGCTCTCAGATATATATTTACCTTTGAACGTTCAAACGATAACATTCCAAACAAAAAAAAATACTGCTCCCAACCAGAACATATCAATTGGAAAAAAAATAAAAATAAGCAACTCCAAAATAATTATTGGTGACCCCAATGACAAATAATAATAATACCAACAGTCTAGAATCTTTTTTATTGAATTGACGATCGAAAATTGTCGTCCATTAAAGGTAAAAAACATGTATAATTTAGACTCAATTTTTTGTGTGTAAGTTTCAGTATCATGTTGAAACATCTTCTGCAAATTATTTTATATACGAAATTATCTTCATACGAACAATAGAACCTGACAACAAAATTCCACTGCAATATTGATTACAGTGTGTGTGAATATATGGCAGATGGATCTTTGCGATGTCACACATATAAACTGTGATATCGTGATCAACATAGCTGCGTTAAAACTACAATCATTTCAAAAAATTCGGAACTAAAAACCCCAAAAAAAAACATATATTGTCTGCGCCATTTGTGATATTTGAAAATAAAATCGCTAATAGCCATAAAAACACCTACAGACTCATCACTAATGGTGCATACATCCCATATCATTAAACAAAAACACCATTGCTGTAAAAATACTGCCAAATAGATGAATATGTCTATAATGATTCTACCAATTACAGTAACATTCTATTATCTGCCCCGTTTAGTAAATATTTACCATACGGATCGTAATTTTTGCGTGCCATCTAAAATTATTTACTATTGCATTAGTTAATAACTATCTCTCTAAAAATGAAATAGTGGACTTGCACTGGTTCACAGTGCATATGCACTGTTTTGTACAGTTACACCTATACCAGTTGGAATCAGTGAATTTTCACTAATTCATTTAGTACAATCATAACATCATTAATGTAAACAGTGAACTCCCCTGTTTAAATTAGCGGTAGTAAATTCTCAAAGAATTTGTAAATTTCACCGTAATTATCGATAGTGAAAATTACTGTTTAAACAAGTGAAACTCACTGCAAACATTGGTGATAAGAAAAACTAATACAACTAATGGAAATCACTGTAATTATTGGTACTAATAACTACTCTATTTAAATCAGTGAAATCCACTGCAATGACTAGTGATAAGTTCTAATAGAATTCGTGAAATTCACCATTTTGCTTCATGAGAATTCCACAAAGTAAATCAGTAAATTTCTCTGAAATAAATAAAATCTAATGAATGTGGGAGAATGATTAAGTAATCGAAGTTATTACAAAGTAATGATTTATATCAATATAAAACACAATAGAAAATCATTTTGTTTACAAACAGTAATATAATGTTTTTCTTAAATTTAAAGTTTTGAACATGAATATTCGCGTCTACAACATAGAAGAAAACACACTTTTGATAATCTTTAGATTACTACAAACACTAAAATTCGTTCTTTTAATATGCTTGCGTAAAAAAAAAAGTTCAAAAATCGAAAATCACACCCATTTTGGCCACAATTGAATACACCCTCGATCCCTTGAGTTATCGTAAGTCCATGAAAATTAATTAAATGATCTCGTAGTTCATTTGGCTGCTCACCAACATCATCGTGGCATAGAAAGCAAATTAATTGCACCATAATTAGAAAAAATTTAATATTTTATAGAGGCTTAACCAATATAATCCACTATAAAATCAAATTTTTGCCAGGTTGATACAATCAAGTAAACTTACTTGTAAAAATGTTCATTGTCTCATCGTCATTCTTTAGATCCTCAAGCTCATTGATCAGCTAATCAACAGTTAAACTTTTGAACTTGTCCATATTGATTGTTAGATCTAAAATTTATTTTAGTAAATATATTTTAAAAGAAAAATGAAAATTTACGATTAACTAATGCTAATTAAGAAGAAATCAAATGGAAGAATTTGAGAAAAATATAAATCAATTATTTTATAAATAAACTTAACAACTAGCTTGTCACCAGAAAATATCAAAATTTTTTAGCAAATTTATTGCGGTCCCATTAGACTGACAGATCACGGAACTCCAAGTGCCGTTCTTAACAACACGATAAAATATTAAACGAATTTTCACTGGTTTGACAGTGAAATTTGTCAAAATTCACTGTTTTTCTTCAGTAGAAAGAGAATGTGTAGAATTTTTTTTTATTTTTCTAATAATGTATGTAGCAATAAAAAAAGAAAATAAATAAATATAATTAGAACTTAAAATTTCAAGATAACTAATGCTTGTTGTCAAAAAATTAACAAGTCAAAATATCTCATAGGTTTTTGACCAAAAATGTAAAAATTTTTAAGCAAATTTATCGCACTCTGATTACACTGACCCATCATGAAACTCCAAGTGGCCCTCTTAACGACACGGCAAAATATTAAACGAACTTTCACTGGTTTGGAAGTGAAGTTTGCCAAAAATCACTGTTTTCTTCGGTGAAGAGTTGTTATTTATAACATTTTTATCCTTTAAAAAAATGAGTTTTGCATATAAATTTCGACTCGAGAATAGGATGTTATATAAGTTTTGGTTAAGAATGTCAAATGTTTTTTTTCGAATCATATATTGGTAATTATTGTGAGATAATTCATCAAACATATTGTTGACTTATTATTATTATAAATAATATTTACCTGATGTGCTGTAAATCTTCATTCAAGACGATTTTTCCTTTTTCTTTATTTACAATTTTTTGCACAGCAATTATACGGAGTTCCACTTACATGAAACCCAAAACTAACATGACAGATTCACGTGCAGATATTTTATTGATTTACGTTGTAGAATCTACGGAAGTAATTGTAAAATAATTTGTGGTTAGCCTCACTAATGCTAAGTTACTGTTTTAAAGTGTAAAATACCAATAAAACAGTGATTTTTCAAGCTACTTAATTTATATGTTGAATTTTGACTGCTTAAAATGAGAAATTTACTGGTTGTTTAATAAAAGTCACTGATCAATCAGTGATTCTAAAAATCACTAATATTATGTATGATAATCTCTCGGAAAAATAATGAAAATCATTATTAAATCAATGAAAATTTGGATTACCAAACAAATCCGTAAATAATTCACTGATTGATCCGCTAAAATCACTACTTTTAAAGTGAAAAATTTTTCATTAAATGAATTAGTGAAAATTTCACTGATTCAAGTTTAAAGAGTATATTACCAACAGTTTAATTTCGCTTCGAGGACTAAATCTCCACATCCTACATTGTCATTCCCATCATTTACATGAAGATTTTAATGCTGTATATTATGTTCTAAATTCTATGAATCTCACTTACATGATACAACTTATTGGATGGATAGTAATAATTGTAAACGCCATATGTAATATTAAAACTGTTCTATTGTCGTACTCTACACAGTTGTAATGTTTCGAATAGTTGTGTCATAAAAAAATATTATATTTGAAAATCTACTGATTATATTATACAAATTGTATAGAGATGATATTATTCATTCAATCATTTATAGGAGAATTGTGTTCAAAATGAAATAGTAGCTATATTCGATCAAATAAACTTCCCATGAAAATGTAATCGATTTTCATACATCGGCTCACAGATGCCGTAATTATCCAAAACAGGTGCGCTTACCCGCTCCAAATGTTTGAATGAGGTGATCATTATTGTGATTTCGTTAGGCGAAAATATAATATTGTTGAAAGTGTTTGTTCCAACCCGGATGAAAATATTTTTTATGAATTTTTCGATGTTCGAAATCCGACGCCCCGAGACAGCCACAGCACACCCATCTTCTGGACACGAAAGACGTGTGAATTTTATTGCACGCCATAAATGCACTTTTCGTACCCTATTCGTGGGCCCGTTCAGGGCGTGCAGTAAAATTTACACGTCTTTCGTGTCCGGTACACGGGCGTGCTGTGGCTTTACTCGGGGCGTCGGATTTAGAACACCGAAAAATTCATGAAAATTAATTATCACCCGGGTCGGTATTTCTCAGCAGTAATTCAAAATATAAACTGACCAATCAGTGGCTCTTAAATTCGAACCAGAACTCAAGGGCTCACTTACGTGATTGATAAGTTGGCAAAAAAAATGGAACCCAAATAGCGGCTGCAAAAAAAACTATACTCCTCTCCGCCCCTACCACCAGCGGAACACGGCACACAATTAACATCCAATCATTGGATATATTAATTTAATTATTAGTAACCATTAATCATCACACATATAACATAGTTTAAAATCAAACACAAATACAGAAAAGCATACATATTAATATTAAATTAAAATCGGAAATCTCTGCCGCTGATGAGACTCGAACCTGGAACCCTGGGATCGTGAGACAGAAAAGCTGCCGACTGTGCCGCTAGATAGTTAGAAACTGCTTATGATGATATGACACTTATTCTATATTTCCATAATTTTGAATTAAATGGAAAATCACAACTAGTATCTGTTGATCAGATCGCATCGATATGTTTTACCATCCAGGTTGATCGATCAATCTACATAGCAGAACTAGACAATTTTAAAGACAATATTTCATCTCATTGATTCCCGATTGCCAGATTGTTTATAGTGTAACAGTATTATACATGTATGCATTCACATTTTTATTTATACAAGCTTCGTTGACACTATCTTTCCACTCTATATATGCAAGTACGTATTTATATAACAAAAATGTTTACATATATGAATTGAACAGACTTTGTATCTTTCACATTAATATATATATATATATACTTCAGAATACTTTATCCCATTGTCCACTAATCATTTTACAACGTAAGTGTGCTACTGGTTGACGGTTATGCAATTTTTTCGGTTTTGCTTGGCGTGCTGTGTCATAAAACTTTCGCATTGCCTTAACGTGCTCTGGGCGTAATCTCACTCTATACTGATGATAGGATGTGCTATGGGGGTGCTATGGGCTTCTAAATTTTCACCCGGGGAAAAAGTCTACCACGTCAGTTTTTTATTATACCTGACTATTTCGCTATGAACTGTGGTCAATTTAATTTATAAATAGTGAAAAATTGTCAAAGTAAGTTTAAAGGATTTACGCTGGAAAAGGCAAAAAATATTTTTTACCTCGTAGGGTAAGATAACATAGCAACCGTCGGTTTAAGATGACATAGTATGTGCAATGTTAAAAATCAAGTCCAAAATAAAAACAAGACGGAAAATCGCAAGAACATTGGAATTGGAAAGTAAGTGAGGTACACTATCTTTAATGATGACTCATATACCAAATCTGTGGAATATTTAAATCGGAACGTTGATGATGTCTTTATTGTATGACTCTTATAGTAGATCGAAGCTAGAACAGCAAGGGGTATTTTGCTAGTTATGAGAACAGTGGTGCACAAGTCTATGTGCTAGCGTTTGACAAAAAACAAAAGCGTTCAAGTGTCAATTTCGCGCCAATAAATAAGTATATCGACTTAGACTGATGTGTGCCATCTTATCCGAATGGACATGACTGATGTTATTTTTTTTTTTGCGTTCCGTGAATGAATATTTTAAATGTATAACAAGATTTATTTTTCATCGCCATTGAATTTTAAAATATTTGCCTCTAAACAAAAAGTATGTCATCTTGAGTACAATTCCCATACTTTTTTTTCGAAATAATACAATATATATCGTAACCCGAACCTTTGTTTTTGTCCGATGCATATCTCTTGAATTGAAACAAACATTGAACTCATCAAGTATCGCCGAGTAATGATTTCAATATTCTTACAAACTTCACTTAATAAATTTACGAATATGGAGGTACTTCAATACTCACCTGATATCGTTGTCCTGCAATTAATGTATATCAATCATAACTATAATTGCAATTTTTCATATAATATTTGAGTTCACAAGTATCCCAATTTTTTCAATTTTCAGCAAATTTTTTGCAGTGAGGGTTGTATTTGACTTACTCGGGCAGACAAAATATGTTTGTCCGCGGGTGGTGTGTGTATATGTTTAAATATATGATTTGCGCGCGACACACAGAAACAAGCGATAGTGATCGACGACGTAACAAGGGACAGAAAAAGAGGATGAAGAGTGCACACAGGCGTTGGCGCGACAAAAAAGAGGAGAGGCCAAGGGGGACTAGGTCATTCCCCCCTGATGCCTGCAGTATCGAGTGGTGCAGGGGTCATTGCGAGACAGTGAACCCTTCACATTTTCACCCTCTCTTACACACACACTTTTTCCCCTGTCTCTTACTCCCATTCGCTTCACTCTTTGCTCTGATGCATACAAATCCATACATATATATATATATATATACATATATATACACGTAATACTCTACCGTTTCATGATCATCTTTTTACAGCCTAGCTATATACGTACACTATGTTGAACACTATATTTAATATATATTGAACGTATAACAGACGACAAAGGGAGGCAAATACGTACATGTACTGTATGTTCATGTAATATGTATAGTCGTAAACCGCAAACTATATATGTGTTATAGATTTGTGGATTTATGGAAAAGCAATGGTAGAATATTTTTCTTCACCAGTATTGAGACATAAACCTGATACACAACTATAATATATAAGTGCGTATGCATGTATGGATGAATGTTTTGTATAGGGAAGCTTGCATTTCATTATTTTTTTTTGTCTGATTACTTGTATTCTTCATCATGTTGTGACGTATCAATATTGCATAAGCCTATATACGATTCCGTACATTGATTTATGGCAATGAAATAAAATCAAAGTGAAAAAAAAACATTTCATATATCGAGACGATTTTTCTTTTTATTTTTCTCTTAAATTATTTTTAATTCAAGTTTATACATACACACACACACACACATATATATATATATATATGTCAATTACGGACATCGACGTTATACGAATGATTGATACAATTGTCATTATGTACATGTAGTATGCGGCGAGTCGAGAGTAAATGCAATGACCAAATTTCTCGTATAATTTCTGTGAGAAACGCCACTAAACATTTTTTTCAATTAATCAATATATTTTAACATTGATACATTCATTTATTTTTATTTTTTACCTGAAATAATCTTTATTTTTAATTAAGAAAAATGTTTACATTAAGCAAATGAGTGTCAGCTGCAATAAGTCGTCTTTACACATGCGTATATGTGCATATGTGAGTCATGAGCAACTGAGATGATGAGGCAAAGGTGGAAGAAGGGAAGATTACACACGCACACACACACACTCTACGAATGAGACGTGCAAGAAGTCGAAAGGAGGAAAGGCAAAAGTATATAGATATATATACGCGTGTGCATATATGCAAGAGATGAAGAGTAATGAAAGGAGAGAAGTGGGAGGGAGTGGGGGAGTAGAGGACCGTCTGGCGGACACGCTCCCAGACTCCATGGTCAATGTGCGAGATCCGTGCTACGCGATGTACCAATTAGCGCGTGCCTTTGTCAACCCTATCGACATCCGCCCGCTCGACATTGTCACGACAAAGCAACACAGCGGGAATACGCAAGACGACAAGTGAGAGAGAGAGAGACACACGCACACACAACTGGGGCTTTACATACAACATCGATTTATTTCCTAACCTTTCATCTTCATTAAATTCATCAAACTGTGAAAGTAGAAAATTTTATATTGTTGGAAAATTACTCCACATAGTTAATGAAATTAAATTCTCGATATACATATATATGTGTGTGTGTACGTATGTGTCTATGTACACAAAATACAACATGGCATCACAAACTTCACGAAAATAAATATTAAAAAATTATCTCATACATGCAGTAGCTCTCGACACTTTTGTTTCCTTTAGTCTTCAGTTATTTCTCCCTTTTTTTTTTTTACATTTATGCTATCCTATGTGTTCTCTCTCTCCTCCTCTTATAAAAATAAATGAATGATAAATTCCAGGGTCTTGAGAATGCAGCGGTTATCGTGAGCCGTTGGACGATAATGGCAACACATACACATTTAGAAGAGTATATATACATACAATAAATATAGTAGGTATACGTGAGATAGATGTTGAGTATACAAGAGCATAAACTAAAGCGCATACTGTGTATACATATTACTACCAACACTCACAAATATGATATTGTGAAGGGTGTCTGCTTGCTTGGGTCTGTGCTGCGCCCATGGCACACGTTGTTGCTCGTCGGTTGTGTGCCTCCTCTTCACCCTCTGCCTCACTTCGTCGCTCGTGTGATATGATGGTTGCCCTCGAGATTCTCTCGAGTGAAGCGACCAGACACAACATCCGACGATGAGACCCGATGCCAGACATTGGGCGCGCTGCTCATCATTGCATATGCGTAGGTACAATATCTATATATATACATATATATATATGTGTGTGTGTGTGTTTGTGTGACTATATATATATATGAATATATTATATTCTCTTTTTTTCCTGCTTCGTCTCGTGTATACTATGATCGTGATGACCGCCATAATGTATATAGGGTATTTGATAATACCTCAGTCACACACTACCCAAAATGAAATAATCGGTGATTTCAATTAAGCATTTTCATTTTAATTATTTGTCAAAAATAGCCATTTTATTTCTTTTTTTCAAAACCAAAGATACTATAGAAATTTCGGTATCAAAATTGAACTTCAAATAATTTTATTTTGAATTCACACAAAAGTTCAGCGGCGACAATTCATATTACTCTTAATAGTTGCGTATAATAGTGGCCGCTATTCAATGACGTAATTGAACTTTAGAATGTTTGAATGAAGAATGGTTTTCAATTTTACCTGACCAAATTAAGTTTTCTTTCAAATTTGATTGAAATATTTTGAAATAAACAGAAAATCAATGTGAAATGCTACCCCGTACTGGAATTAAAAAAAATAAATTCCTCATGCAAAATATTTTCTCGCATAACATACAATGTGCGCGCATTACCTCAATGTACTTAGACGGTATATATATATATATATATATTTAAAATATGAGAAAGAAAAATGAGTAAAAGTTTTGTATATAAGATTGTCTATCACGAGTTTTCACTATCGTCTGCTTTAGTGCATATATACACATATGAGTATTAAATTGTGCACGCGATTCAAGCGTTTTTATTACATGCTTAATCAACACTATATGAACATATATATATATATATACACATGTATGTAATATAATTGACACTAGATACTTTCCACGCGTTAACAGCTGAAGAGAAGTTTATACAGAAAATAAAAAAAAATATACCAAATTATTTTCTCTTGTTTAGCAAAAACGAATATATATATGTATATTGGCCCGGGAATAATAGCGAGCGCAACCCTAATTGATGGCTAATAGTGATAACAGTATTATATATTTTTTTTGAATTGTTGCGATACAACTAATTATAGATATTATTGATTCACATTATTCATTCAATTTTATTATGCGATACTGCAATTACAATTTGCTTCATCGACTGTTGTATATCATGTTGTGAACAAATCTACCAGTAGACAAAAATCAAAATAAAATTTTCGAAACAAGCAAGTTTTAGACAAATAGTGTTCTATTGATCTTGTTTTCAAATATTTGGATGAATAAACCACCACGGAGAAACACTAGTGGCTTTTGGCCACCTGTCTACCAAATGTCACAGCATTACACACTTCTGTTGTAATATTCAGTAGTAATAGTTAAGACGCAATAACATCAAATCAAAGACCTGATAATAATACCTAATAAAATCATTTGAAAAATTAATCAAGAACTGTTGTTGAAACATTCCAAGTCGCAACTTTGAACAAGATCCATTTCTGACTTTAAAAAAATGATTTGTGAGTAAGTGAATCCGCTTTCCATCACTGCCATGTAGATATATAAAAGAAAAAACAACAACGTAACTTTCTCGCGCAAATATATCATTTATAAATATATTCACACTATAATTTTGATTGGAGTATGCTTTTGTATAAAACATTTGGATAAATTTCACCCCTTTTACTGCCACAAATGAATTAAATATAAATTCAGAAAGTCCCAAAATTAAATTAAATATCATTTAATTGAAATAATTTAATTAATATATTATTAATTGTTATTGTTTACATATGTATAAAAACGTGATAATAGAATAACGAAAAGCAACACGCACACGAGACACTGATGATCTTGAGTAGGTCAAATATTTAATATCGGAAACAGACCTCGATCGTGCAAACATATATACATTTGTATATGTTAATGAATATACATATTGATTGTCGTTATCGCATCCCCGACTTTATCACCTTCGCTTGGAAGTAATGGTTCTAAAGATTATGCATCCAATGACGTGTATGTGTAATATATCTGTTTATATATCTTTAGCAATACGAGCACACTGTAGAGTGTCATTGACCCATTGTTTAAACTTAAATCCTTACATAAATATGTGTGTGTGTGTACATGTGCGTGGATTTATGTGTATTTTCCTATAACCCAAAGTATAATCATAGAAATAGCGATTATTTTGTATACCTATTTTTGAAAAAAAACACACAATAAACTTTGTATCACAACAATTTTTCGATACACAAAAATATCAAGTTCATTATGACGCAAAAATGAAAAAACATCAATGATTTATCGTCAGATTTATCTTCACGCTCAAGTATCGTTGCCAAGAACAAAAATTCAATTTCCACATTTGAATGACAAACAAAAATACAAGTACAGTTTCTATATCGCATTTTTGTTCCTTCTCTCATTTTTCTTTCATTAAAAACATCAAAATATATATATATATATATATATTGGGCAATCGGAGTCTGTAAGGAAAATTTATTTATGACGATTGAAATAAATATTTGACTGCTTATTTTTTTTTTTATACATATTATACAGATTCATAAATATGTACATATTAATTTTATATTTTTATATGTGCAATGATGACGATAGCGAGGGCATCGAGGAGCCAACAGATAGCAGCGTTCGCGCGCGCGCGCACCTCGATCGACCTCTAAATTTAAAACTGAAGGAGAGACGCTGTTTATAACGTCATGCATGACCATGACCATGAGAAAGAACGCGCGTGCGAGTGAGACGGAAAGTATTTCATGTAAAAAAAAATACCAATAATAATAAAATAAAAAAGTAAAGGTACTGATATGTGTACCACACATTGTATATAAAAATACGTCACACATCAAGCAAGGACAAGGTCACCTTAATGATTTTACTCACCAGTCCCCTCATCCCATTTTGGAAATGTCTACAAACACAAATACATATACATCTTTATTTAAAAGAACAAATAAAATTCCTCAGCGCATTTTACCCGAAAACACTGAAAAATTCCTGAGACAACTCGAAATAGAAACGAATATAAAAAAAATTACAAGAAGGGAAAGACAGAATCCATTTACTTAAGGCTATATACTGTCACGTTGGCAATCAAACAACAAAAAAAAAATTTTAACATGATTATGCTGAGTGCATAAAATGTACAATATACTTTGTATATATATATGTATTAAACATTCACCTTGAATTGAAATCGCGTCGTCGTGCCGGTCACAATGTTGATAAGAAAACCCACAGATATGATTGCATATAGGAATATTAATATACTGCATCAGAATGACAAAAATTTGTCAGCAAAAGAAAGTACTTCCATATATATCGTACACGCGAGCACATTAAATAGACATATATCTATATATGTATATAAATCACTGCTATTAATGGTTTTACGAAAGAAAAATATTCAGGCGACAATGATGAACACAGCTGTGTATTGGCCAACTCGTGTGAGAAACAACGCGTTAGAACTTCTCTCTCGGTCAATGGTGTCTTGTGGCCACGACATTGCATACCTATTTCAAATTGATTATTATTTATAATAACGTGTATCATCTGTAACAATGTCCCATAGCATAAATTTATATATGTATTTATCTGTGGATACATAATACATCGTCCAGAAATTTAACGCCTCTCCTGCCTGA
>CAJUYH010000080.1:141874-191585 GCA_910591685.1 Galerucella tenella | reverse complement strand
CATATCACATTAAAACCAATTTTTATACATTGCTACGCCCATGAGAATATTTTTCAAATGATATTTTCGGCAATGTGACACACGAACACATACACTCACCCGTATATTTACGTATTTTAATGGGATATCGTTCAATTTATTTTTGGTTTACGTTATTTCGAAGATGAAGGAAAAATTCCACTTTGACTGTGTATTTATATTTATATTTATATTCATATTCATATTTGAAACGAAGTATATAATTGCTCTTTTTATTCGATTAGTTGTTATCGTTGTTGCTTTTTTCTCTTTTTCAATTTTTTTCTTTTTTTCTTTTTTTCATACTTCTGCTTGTACATTCTGTTCTCTTTTCCTGTGTACACACGCGCACACACGCATGGGTACACAATCTTTTGCACTATCTGTGAGTGCAGAGGAAAAGACTTCAATTGTAGTAGTATCGACATTAATCGATAAAGAA
The DNA here is from genome assembly GCA_910591685.1 of Galerucella tenella. Lineage (NCBI taxonomy): Eukaryota > Metazoa > Arthropoda > Insecta > Coleoptera > Chrysomelidae > Galerucella > Galerucella tenella. Next base: position 191,125 of record CAJUYH010000080.1, on the reverse strand, counting down.
AAAAATATACTGATACAATGCAGCGTTTATATATCAATCAATCTTCGTGTCCTTGATTGAATGCGATTAATTAACTCAATACCTATCTACTCAATAACTTATCGGACAATGCCAGGGAACATTTATACACAATTCTCTATCTATTACCAACAACTGTAGTAATTAATTACAAATTACTCCATAACAAATTCGAATAGGGAGAATGGTTTTTTTTTAACATAATATCAATGTAGTAAAATCTCTCCAAATGTTTCATTAATTAAATAAATAATAAATGATAAGTTTGAGGTAATGGAAAAAATACGCAATGAAAATTCAACTAAATTCAAAAAAAAAAAAAAATTGTCTGTCTCGTCAATAATATATTATTTTTTTATATAGTCAACTGAAGTTTATGCCCATTGTAATATATTTTGCTGGCAACTGTTCGAAATTGAATGTTATGTGGCACTGTGAAAAAATTTTCAAGGTTCAATACGAAAGAATTTCTTGAAGAGAGAGTTTAAATTTTAGAATAATGCCGCAGCACTTATTACGATAATTATTATCACAAATAATTACACAATTACTTATTGAACTTAAGAATTGTACAAATTTTTTTTTTTAATGGAATATAAATGATATGCGACAATTTTTTTTCGTATTCAATATACAGACGGTAATATCAAGCTACGTATCCAATTTGGAAGTATAACACTCACTATACATTCAACGATTTCATTTGAGTTAGTCTGGCTTGGTCGAAGAGTTGAAATCAATACAAAAAAGAAGAAAAAAAAACATAACCCTGCATTAGAATCCACATCACAAAAATTTCACAGCATAATATTTTCCTGTCAAGTTATGAATTTTTTATACCAAAACTCAATCCAAAATATTAAATGGAATCCTACTTTTATTTTATATTTAAACACATTTCTGGAATCCAACATATTAATCTGTCTCAACATATAACATAACATTAATAAACATAATCTTTGTTTCATACATATGATAGACATATTCATTTTCTATAGTGAAAGAATATCAATATGAAAGCATATTATAGTAATATGAATTATTTCATACATTATAACTCAAACCACTCAGCAAAAGTTGCTATACCAATCAAACAATTTTTCCTTATTGTTACAAATGTTTATTGACGACGCTCCAGTTATCAATTGTTATTATTTAATTATTATCATAGTGACCAAAACGAAGATAAGTTGTGAAATGTTTGTCACATTCTTCACCAAAAATGAAATTTGCTATAGCTTATCTAAGTATGAAATACTTAATTCTAGTTGTAATATTCTCTAGTTCAATACTATAAACTTTATTTAATTGTAAATTTCAATGATTAAATGAAATAGTAATAATAATTTCATTGAATAATGCGGAACAAAAATAGTCAATACATTTCTCTTCTCTACAATACTTAACTGACAATGACAAAAATATAAAAATGAACTCACCAAGATCAGGAATGGAGCTTGTAGGTTCCTCGTGGTGACCTTTACCCTCAGCAGAGGGCCTTGCCCTTGGGGGCGGTGGTGGCGGTGGAGGCCTCATACTGGATGTTGAACTGACAACAACGCTGGTGGATGGATTAGTAGTGCTACCACCACGTTGTCCACCACCTCCAGCTGTTCCAGGACCGCCTGCTCCACTATGCGATCCTCCACCACGTATTTGTGTCTGGGGTGCCATCAGGACCGTGTCACCTCGTACGTTTCCGCCCGCAGGCTGCTGTGGTCCTCTGGGACACCATCCGTTGAGTACTCTTATTGCACTCCTCACTTCCGCCTGCAACTCCGCCGCTCTATCTTTCGCTGTATGAGCCACTTTGACGACAATTAATAAAACCCGCAAACACGGGTTTTCGACTATTTATTATTTCAAATAATTATTATATCCTTCAACTTTTTTTTTTATTTCGTTCTTTCATACACCCACACACATTTATATCAATATGTGATTATTTCTTTTGCACTCCACGATATATTATTGTTAATTTTTCGTCTCTCTTTAATCTGACTCGGAGTTTTTAACATTAATCGAGGATAAACAAAAATAAAGAAGATAAATATTGCAATAATAACAATAAATTGCGAATATAAAGACGGAAAAAATTCACTCAATATCAGAAATAAATGAATTTTAATTGGTATTTCAAATTTAATTATCAATACTTATTCACAAAAATATCACACAAGTATAATAGTAATGTGTAATCAAAAAAAGAAATTAATCCAGACGTGTTTATTATGTATGATGTCGGGAGAATATATCACTTGTAAACACGACTCTCAGTGTAGTGGAATTCGATTGCGAAAGGAAAAAAAAAAATTGCTATTGACACTGACACTGGCATTGAACACTCCCACCAAACAATATTAAGAATAACAATAACGAAAAAGAAAAAAAATTTAATATATATATTTATATATCTTTACCACCTTTACCGCTTTTGTCACACTCGTGCGCATCTAAAATGCACATACACACAATCGTACACTTGTCCTTTCACGACAGCCAAACGTTAAAAAACAAAACCACAATAAAATCCGTCTTATCGTCCGTCTGAAATAAAGAAATAAACTAAAAAAAAAAAAAGCTGGCAATAAACAGCAGAATACAACAAAGACGGCAGTATGTCACAGACACAACTCCGTACGACGTATTATTCTGTATTAGATATATATCTATATCTATATACTATCGTTAATATATCGTGACAATACTATATTTTTTCATGTTAAATTCTTTGCAATCACCGGCACAAGCTCCGCGCGGCTCGATGACGGCGACACTTTTGAAATAAGGTCCACGCGGCTCACTGGTATAGAGTCCCCGTCTCCGTCTCTTGTTTCCCTCTGTCAATGTCCCCACCACAAAACGCACGAGACTCTCCGAGACTTGCCGTGCGCGCGATCAACAGTGAGAGAGCGAGAGAGTGTTAGTGAAAGGGAGAGAGAGTGAGAGAGAGAGAGAGGGTGAGAGAAAGAGAGAGAGACCGTAAAACAAAAACAACAAAACACAACACGAACGGACGAGCACAAAAATAAAAGAGATGAGAGGATGTCGCTCTGCCCTTCACGCTCGCCCTTTAGCTCTCACTAGTCAATGTATATATTTAGATTAATTTTTTAATATATTCATTTATTTATTTATTGTTATTTTTATTCTTTCGTATTTTCACAACGAAAAATTACACACAATATATATGTATACATATATATATATTTTATTTTTTTATGCAATTTTTTTTTTCTCGTTCGTTCATTTAATTTCATACTAGTGTGTAAACACAATTTTTATTCAATTCATAATCACATTTGTAAATAAATATTTATATTTCAATAATGAATAATGTAATAATGAATGAACAACAATGAGAACAAAATCGGGAGATATATTATTCTTTTCTGTAAGACGAAATAATGAGAAAAAAAAAGAAAGAAAAAAAAAACAGCTGTATGGTCAGTTGTGTATGCGACGACACAACCGCGTGGTTGGCTGTGTATGACCGTCGTGGGGGTCGCTGGCACTGTGTCACTGCCGGCGCGGGCGACGTTGGCCGACACGACTGTCGTGAGTGCCGGCAAAAGTGAGAGTGTGGTCTCGCGCGCGCGACCAACGTCGTTTATATGGTGTCTGCGATATACCAGTGGTGCATAAGCAAACGCGCGTGAGCAATACAACTCGAGAGCGCGTTAGCCGAGAGATAGAGAGCTGAGCCGGCGAATGTCTTTCTTTTCTATATCCCCACTATATTCACTCCGTTCATTTTATACCGCATCATATCAACTCATCGAAACCGCTCGCGCCCAATGTCTTCATATATATATATATGTATATATGAACGTCGCGCAAATATCTGTGCGCGCCACTTCAACCAGCGCGATAAGTGCGCGCGACCAATTTCAAGACGAATGATAGAGGAAGAGTTCTCTTTCACTCCATCCTTTATTCAACAACTTCTTCACTCGCTTTAACGCGCGTTCGGTTCACATATTTATGTTTACACATACACATATAATTACATATATTTATATATGTATATATATCTATAAATAAGCGTGTGTTGAACAAGAAAAACTCCCTGTACTCTGTTTCTGTGTAGGACAGTTCTGACAGGGTTTCAGACGCGCGCCAACTATCACCGCTCACAGTTTGTTTGTATATATTTATCTACCCTGTAAAAGCGAAAACTTGCTGAAGGTGTGCGCGCGCACAAGCGGCGGGAAGAAATGATACAGTCGCGGCTGATAGATTATTGTTTTGTTTTATGATGTCACAGAGTAATGCTTTGCAGCGAACATTTGCGCCACGTTTATGTTCATAACGTATTGCACTTATCTTTTTTTATAGTTTCTCTATTTGTAATATCGATTCGTTATGTTTGAAAGCAACCATTCATTGGTGTGTATTGTTTGAAAAAATTTTGTATTAATAGATAGTTTGTCGCTTATATAGGGTCTCTATGATTCAATTAAATTTGGAATAAGTGCTGAAATGAAGGAAGACTTTATAAAAACAATTCTAATTTATCTTCTCAACTGTGAATCATCGTGGCTAAAACTGTTAAGAGCATGAATTAGGCAATTAATTGAGCGATGGTGGAGGAAAGAGGAGAAAATATTTATTTTATATTCATGCGAATAAAGGTGTATGAATGTGTTTGTATATGCAGTGAATTATTCTATCGTGTTATTTAATGAACTTAATCTGGAAAATGTATGAATGCGATGAGTGGCAAGAATTAATAGAGGGAATCGAATATTTAATTGCGAATGGTTGATATTGTACAGTCAATTAAGTCGCTTTTTGTTTAGGAACATTACAAAATTATCTGTATAAGTTTTTCTATGTTCAATGAAATTTTTTAATTCTGTACAAGTAAAAGTTAACCTCAATCACTGCTATCTTCAATTTACCCATCTTCAGGTGATAATTTGATATTTTTATTTTATTCAGTCTTATAAGAGAAAAAAAAAATAGTATGGAAACAGTAATAAGAATGAAATTGTTTAGTGTAATTATACTAATTATATTAAATATAGAAAAAAAAACATTTTATTTTATGATGTCGACCACACTCCATTTAAATCTTTAATTGTACATAACTATAGCGAATATTCTATGTTCTTTGTTTCAAATATTTTAACAAAATAAATTATCACGATAATCTCATTTAAATGTTCAAACTTGCATTGATAAATATCATCGACTTCATCCAACATTTGCCACCAAAAAGAAAAAAACTTTAGTATTTAACGAAGCACTAAAAAAAAATTGTTTAATTAAAATGGCAAATGGCAATTTTTGATTAATGATTTGCTGAGTAAATACGAACACAGTTGATAGGCAAAGATGATGTATAGTAGATGGGAATGCGGGGTGCTATTTTTGTGTGTGTCGTCCCTGGGGAGAAATAAACGCCTATGGCACAGCGACAGGGGTGGCAAAGTGCGCGGCCGCGGGTGCGCGCCCGCTATCACATGGCCTTGTCCTTGAACGCGGTTTCTGAACTCGAGAACGACTTGCCGCTTTTATCGATCAGCCCCCGCATCCCGCTTCGACGCACTCGCGCTATAACACCATATCTATATCTACTCCAATGCAATGCCGTACCTATATACATCATTTATACCCACTGTGTTTAATATGCACACTATGTGAATAAACAGATTATTTTCAAAAATATTAACATAATGAAATAAAAATGTCACGCGATAAAATAAAAAAAGAATTTTTTCAAATACAAATATGAAGTTCGAATCCTTAATGTCTTTCTGTCTAACATCCCTCAGTGCATATACACATGTACGTCATAATAATTGAAGTAATTTTTTAAATTGTTATTGAATCACTGCTAAAAGCCAAGTGTGAAATCGCCTTTGTCATCTTACATTTCATGGACAATGTTTTATACTTAATAATATTATGTTAATCCAATAACCGCGATCAATTCTCCATCATTGATGAACAATACTATGTAAACCACCAAAAAGTACAATGTTTTTTATAACGTATATTTACCATGTTCATGATAACGTTTATTCGTTACATAAAATTTTTTTATATATTCAAATATATCATTTTTCATTAACGTCCGAATACTGTTTCCAATTACCGCTTTATTCAAATAACTGTCAGTGTTAATTTAATTTTTGTCGAAGGCATATATTTTTTTTACGCACATAAATATAATCTATCGGTTCAATTCGTCGATCAATTCAATATCAACTCATGTGACAACACGCAACTCTGTTTCTTTTCAGCCACAAATCTATATACAATTAAAATTACCTATTCTGAATATTGATATTACACGTCTCGCTATATCAATCATGATTGTTTAATAACATTTGACAAACAGTATATTAACATGGAAATAATAATTATAACCGTAATTTCAATAATTCTCCGTTGTTTTTTCACTCCGTTTCATCGCACAGTCAATGAGTGCATAACCAAGCTCAAACAAAAATTTTGCGTTTAGAATATGCAGGAATAATTGTATTATTATGATATATATATATTTATGCAGCGGACGGGTGGACAAAACAAAAAAAGAAATAAAAAATCTTTTGTATTTGCTAGACCTTATGGGCAAGTACTGCGTTCTCAAAATGCTAGACAGTCGGATTTACAAAACGGGCGTTGTAGGTCAACCAGTCGAGGTCAAGGTCTTATTATTCTTTCTTTCACGAACTCACAGTGCTGCCTCTCACTCTCTCACTCGCCCTCTCCCTCTCACTCTTTATATACATGTATATACGCATTTTTTTTTCCTTTCTTTTATTTTTAAGTTGCAGCACTCTGAGGAACTGTGCGCGCCTGCCCTCGGTCCTTCTATTATCCACACAGGCACCGGATTTGAACGGGCTCAAGTCTGCGGCACTGCGTCGACGTATCGCGACTATATATATACATATATATGGGAGAATGCGATGAAAGATGGAACGGAATAAAATAGAAAAGTGAGAAGGATGAAAGAGAAAGAGCGACAACAAAGAGAATGAAGGGAAAAAAGAAAGAGCCAATGCAATCTGTCTCGACACAACAAACGACCTTGCGTCTTTTAAAAGCAGAAAAAAATCAAATTCACACTCGTCATACATATATATATATATATATGAAAACACACATACGTGCACACATATGAGATGTATATAATACGAGTCGATATACAAATTATAATAATTTATGATGCATTCAATCGAATTACCATTGCATATAAACATCCTCATAAATTTCATCTATATATATATATATACCTATATATTTATTATTATTTTATGATTCTTTTTTTTCTTGTTTTGGATTATATAGAGGAAAGTTATAATTATAAAGTGCATCACAGCACACATTCTCACGCACAAAGGGATCGGAGAACATGTACGACAAAATAAAATCAAAAATAGAGTGATATAAACGAAAAAATAACAAATGTTTAAAGATTATAAAAATTTCGAAATAAGTGAAATAAAAATATTTGTAATAGCACTCTGCCGATTATTAAATATTAAAAGCTGGTTATCGCGAACGATGACGATTTACAGTGGGTTGTACTGTCGTGGTGTGTGCGTTTAGATCTAGATGAACTTGAATCAGTCAAAACCGGTCTTTGATAGTAGTTGGCTGTATCGGTGATAGCATTAGTAGTAGTAGTAGTAGTAGTAGTAGAATGCTTTATTATACGTAGTAGTATAATACTATAATAGTATTATACTACTACATATAATAAAGCGTGGTTGGTTGCAGTCTGGGTCGGCAACGGCGACGCACAGTGGCCCCGGAGCAACAGCTCTTTCTATATAGTTGTATTAGGTTAGGGACACCAATGTGTTATATACAGTATGAACAAAGCACACATGAGTCGTAATAGAGAAAGAGAGTTGTCTGCGATGGTGAAATGGACGAATAGAGGCGCGACACAACTGTGAAGGGAACGAGTTTCAAACATGTAGACGGTATAGGCTGATACCTATATATAAATCTATGAAATACAAGTCTCTTGAATTCTTTGTAAAGTTTTCATTATACATATATATATATGTATGTATGTATATATATTTATATATGTATATATTGTATTTTAAAATTACTATGGGAATGAACTGGTAGATGTTATTTTTAAACAGCCCCGCTGTAGTTCTTTCAAATTAAATAAATTTATCTTTTATATTTGCTTCTCGGAAAACTCATTTATGGCTATTTACATATGGAAGAAATACACCGCGAAAAATATCCTGTGTGAAATTAGGCTTTGTGTGGATTTATGGTTGATATTGAGTATTTTAATGTAAATCTAAATACTGGTACAATTGTATGAATAATCACGTGTGAGTTAATATTTTTCTCATATATAAATAATGCTGAATTAAGAAAATATTAATTTCAATGTTTTTTAACATCATTTTACACTATCCATTACTATCTCATTTTATAGCTACAGAATAGATTGATTTGAGTGTCATTTTCGATACTAAATATAATTAATAAATTGAAAATGACAATTATATTGCACAATATTAACTATCAATAATGAAATTTTTTGGACTTAATTACAACAACATTTGAATTTCAATTGTGACACTAAAATGTTTACAGTGTGTATTTTTGAATTTTGAAGATAAGAATTATGATAAATGTTTATAATGGTGTTTCTTTAATATTTTTAATTTATGAAAAAGCGATACATAAACCAGGTTTCAGTATCGGCTGAAATATATCACGTTTACTGATATCAAATAATGATTTTACGCTTTTTTTTATGGCGATCGTAAATGCAAAAAAGCAAAGTCCATCTGTCCATCTGTTGGTGTGTAATATGATCCTTATGATGTGGAGAATATCTGTACCAAAATAATATTAACATGTGAATATAACAACTGTGTTACGATGTATAACGTCGTATACACAATTTCGCAAAAAAAATTTTGTGATACCGAACAATAAAAACGAGGTCATGCCGCAACAATTCTATTTTGTTTTCACCCAAAAATGGAGTCATGTAACATTTGAATGTTAGTATTCATGTGTTTTTCAATTGGACAGAGGGAAAACACATCATTATATTTCATGCAATTCCAACTCCATTATCATTTGTAAATAATATTTATAAATAATTTTCGGTGATGTTTAACTGAATATAATTGACAAAATTTCAACAATTACAACAGAAAACAATTTGCAAATTGACACATAATAAATTAAGCAGTGGAATAAAACGTTTCAGTTCATAAAATGACATTTATGTTATTATTTGGACAATTCATAGATTTTACTATGATGATGATCATCATCGACAAACATACAATCATCAACAAACAAGGTTATAATTTCGAAAAAATTTGTTTTATTATCAAAGTTAAATTATGTTCCACAACAATAATTAATGACTGATTAGTGTTCAATTAAAAATTTTCTATTGTCTAATTTTTATTTTGGACGACGAAAAACATAATAAATATTGTGTTAAATGATTGAGGATTCGAATATAACAGTGGTGCGCGCCGCAACAGTAGTGTATAGGTAGTGTATGTATATATAGTAGAGAGTAGTGAATCTGTGGGACTGGTTCAAGTTCACGCTAACAGCTCGAACAGGAGCTCCAAGGCCAAGCGGAGAAAGCCTTCCTTGTTCGCATCAGCAACGGCCGATATATAGGCAATGGCCCACTGCTCCGCACGAGACACACATGTTTATACTATTATATATGGTATAGTAATTTTCTGGGCAAAAAAAAAATTTCTATTAATTCAATTATCATAGTCGTTCTATGTTTATTAATTCCAGTTCATTTCCGTAGATTCTGTTTGATTATAAAAATTCACTGTTGGAACGATCAAATTAATTTTCATATTAATTACATACGCTCAAGGTTAAGACAATTCGTTTTTCTAATTTTTTAATGTAAAAGAAAAAAAATGAATAAGCAGTAGCGCGCGACCTCGATCACGATCACCGAAAGTAGCAGTGAGAGTATATTTATATGTATATATTAGAAAAGCAGATTGAAATGCGATGAGAGAGCATTTGATGTATTTATTTTTACGCGTCTATGTATATCTATATGAAGTTATTTACTATTAAACTTTTGTCTAATCGGTGAATAATAATGTATCACGTGCGTGAGAGTTTGAAGAAAGCGAAAAAATTCCATTGTTTGGGAATGTAATTAGTTTGAATGTAATTAGTTTATATATTCACATGTCGGACAATGAATATATACATTACTTTCATTATAAATCAAATTTTCTCATCCATATAAATTAAAATGTTTTCTGCAACAAAAAAAAAAAAAAAAGAAAATAAATGATAAATAAACTATATCAAATTTAAAATATATATAATATTTTATGAATAATTTATATGGCACTATAAAAAGTATTTTGTTTACAATGGAATATATTTGATTTATTTATTCATTAGTTGGGAATGTAGGTTAAGATGTCACGATCCCATTTTCCCTTCCACTCTACGGGGCCCATATGAAATAAAAAAAATGCCAGACCCACGAATAAAGATATATATATATATATATGTTGAAGTATACAAGATGAAAGTAAGAGTAAAAGTGTAAAGCTTCGACACACATGGAACTTTCACTTATTCATTCTCGTTTAAAAAATAATAATAATTGTGCGATTGTAACGTTTAGATTATTCTATAATTGAAAAATTGCATAGATGAAAATATAAAAAAAAAATGAAAATAAAAATGAATGTAAAATAGTTTTCCATCAGGTCTACTATATTTTTGTCAGGATTAGTATCAATTCTTTGTTCTAATGTGCATACAGACTTGTTTATACTTGCAAATGGCGGCAAATGGCGCCATTCAACTAGTGACCTTCATACGAAAACCAGTCCCCGTTCGAGGCCCTGTAGCGCATTCATCTTTGGTTACAATAAGCCCCGCGTGTCTAGACGGTTTGGTGGTCCCCCATTTGCATACAATGTTATATACATATATATATATACAACACATAATTATTTTATATTATTATTATTTTTCTGTTATGATTAAATTGTTTAATTGTCGTGAATTTTATATTCCGTCAAATCATTTGATTGCTAATAATAAGTGTGATAATAATTATTTCCTTCAAGTAATTAAATAAATATTTCTTATTGACGAAATTATCCGACGTTTATCAAATAAATATTAGTTATCACAATTCTGATGTTTACAATGTAAATATAGCATATTTCAAGTGTTGATCGGTAAGTTTAATCCGTTCCATCATTATTTATTGATTTTTTATTTTTTTATAAATGAAATAAGGACAAAAATTGTATTTGATTATGCACACATGAATATCTACAGACTGTCAGACAATGGGCTGGAAACTGTTATTTACGATAAAATTTGTAACTATTTTGGCATTTATCGGTATGAAAATGAAATGAAAAAATCAGTCCCATAAACTATTTTCAATCTTCACTATTTTTGTTTTATTTTGTTTTATTTTTCTTCAGTTGTTTGGTGGTTCGTACGCGTCAACAGTATATAAACATAGCGCGAGTGTGTGTGGGAGTATGTGTCTGTATTAAAAGACAGCGAGAGATATTGTCTAGGTCATGATTCAGCAAAAATAAGAAAGAAAAAAAAAGAGCGAAAGAGAGACAAGCTTATATATTTATTTTCGGCGTCGCGTGCTGTAAGATCTAGGAATTCGAGATGTGAATACACACCTGTTGAACCGGTCGTGTGGGCCGCGAGTTACGGTCAGGGGTCGTGAAAAAAAAGCAAACAAATATATATATATATATATACATATATATATATGTATAAAAATAAATAACTGTCATCAGAGCAATAATAAGATATATCTTCACAAATTATTCATATATAATGTGGTCATGTAGTTATAATAAGTGATCGAAGATATCGTATGAAGAATTTATTCGTATGCTTTAAAAAAAAACCTATGTTAAAATAAACATCCAATCGCAAAATACACAAATACACAGAGCAATTTTATTGTAATGTAAAAAAAGGCAGGATGAAAACATGACCGTAGTAGCCTTCTTTCATAGTATGTTTATTCTTCCATTGTTTGTGGTGTTCAATGGAAGATATGTTATCGCGAAAGTTGATATGCTGCAATTTTTTTATTTTTTTGAAAAATAGATAAACACCTGTGTAACCTGATTATCGCGATAGCGATACATAGTTGCAAAAAGTAACGGTGCGCTCATGTCAATATACTTTCCCGCCAAATTGTCACGTGATGTGACGAGAGTGAGGAAATTTTTTTTCCACTGACGTTGATGGCCAAAAAGTAATATGTGAGGTCAAACTTTCAAAGATATTATAGTATCACTCATTTATCAATCTCACCTTCAGCCAATGACATAATAAAATTTTCCATTTTATTTTTAGATCATTGTTTTTAATACATAATGTACAAAAGTCCATGCACATTTACGACAGATCAGAGTTTGAGGCTATGTACCGCTTCGAAAAAGTTGTTTAATCTTCCATTAACAAGAATTTCTTGGAAGGGAAAAATTTGTAATAAAATAAAAACTGTATAATAATTATTGAGCAAATTACAGAATTTGGATTTTGTCTATTTTTTAAATTTAATGTAAAAAATGTTGAATGAGTCTTATAATATTTATGAAATTGCTATTCAATTCAACAGCTTTGATTTAAATATAATGAGGGATAATTGATTTGATAATAGGCTGTAAAGTGTTCAACAATATATTTTGTTGCTTCATAAAATTTATTTTTCATTAATAATGTAGTAGAAATTGGCATCAAAAAATGTCAAAAATAATTACACTATCGACTTTTTATATTGCATATTAATTCGCTATTCACATCATTATTTTTTTTTCAAATCTTGATACGTAGATACTCTATTGAGTGAGTAAAAAACAAGCGATACTTTATTATTTTTGTGCATTACAATGACATGGATTAATGTATGTATATCACCTGTGATAATTTGGTATATGTATCATGTTGTTGTTGAGACAAACTGGGACGAATAGAGGACACTCGATTCTGATACCATATCTCCAAACATCAATACAATATATTATACTTAACGCTTTTGTTGTTCAACCTCTTGACCTCCATTTACGTTCTTTAATTTAAATTCATTTTCCTCTTCTTTTATTGATATTTCACTTTTTGTCCAGAGATGAATTTAAAAAATTGTTGCAAGTTATCGAAATTATTTATTCAATGAGTATACAAATGTATAAATCATTTCATTACATAAACTGCATACATGGATATTTCGATGTTATAATGAGAATATTTATTATATGTATTTATATAGTGGGTTACTTTTTATCTAAAAAAAATATGTTTTTATCATTAAACTAAAAATTTATTTTCCCGATGGGCAATGCCGTGATAGAGATACGATGATATCAGTTTACACTTGACATTGAACCCGTTATCGACCGATTATACCCCGACACAACTCACAGTCAAATATGAGACGGTGTCTTTTATTTATTTTATTCCATTTTTTCATTTCCAATTCCTCTGAATATCATACATATTTCTATATATGTACACGCGTTCTATTTTTTTGATGACGCACCTCACACTGCGTGATGTGTACAAATATTTGCCCTTGGTGTATAAATATTAACGTAGATTTGGAGCAACGCATGAGAAAAAAAAGAATAAGAAATAATAAATGAAATAGAAAAAGAAATGCAAGGAAAGGAATCACATGAATACAATTTAATTTTCATTGGATTTTTACATTTCATAATGCAGTGATGAGAAAGTATTGGTTTCGTCTGATTTTTTGAAAACGAAGGATAAGCATGTAATTACATTCTTCTGCAATAATAAACGGATAAACGGATGATAGAAGTGAATATTACTATTCACTGAAACGTGATCTTCAATAATGTGAAAAACAAATTTATTTTTATGAAAGTCATGCAGGTGATAAATGTGTTGTTCGGCTGCTGTCCGGATGCATATCCGCCATACATAGTAGAAGTATCTTGAAAATGACTAGACCAAAATAATTAAAAATTTACACGGACTTAATTGTAATCGAGTTAATAATAAATTGTTATTCTAAATTTTGTTTCGACTTTTGGTGCGGCGTAAAATAACAAAATGAGTTTGCAGAGGAAATTCATATATTATGTTGAGACGAAAAAAATATTTTTCATAATTTTATATATATTCCAGGAATTACATTTATATAGAAAATCGGCGATAACAAATTTAATTATTTTTAGTTTCAACTCTTCGCATTCGTATGCATAGAAATAATTCGTTACTGACAAGAAATCATATTTAGTGTTAAGATGATGAAATCATTTTTATTATTATTATAACACGAATTTATTCAAATTACCAAGCAGATAATAAAAAGAATCTAGGCAAGTACACTCCCCCGGTAATATTCATCATGGTTGTTTTAGTGATCGTATGAATCGTTTGAATAATCTTTTACAATTTTTATATTTAAATAATTTAAATAGTGAAAAAAATATTATATAATAGTTCACTATATACATACATCATATATATATATATATATTTACATTTTTAAAAAACGCATTATATTACAATAAAAAATCTTACCTAGCAAGGTTTGTTGATATCGGTGACGTGTTCGCGTCATCAGAATGGAATGTACGCATTCATATATGCGATTTTCGCGACATTAGATATGAACATCTTTTTTTTACGATTTAAAAGTCGTATCAAAAGATTGCAAAATTTCCGACTTTTTTATGAAGCTACTCTTGAGATGATCGAGGTTCTATTTATTTTGTTTCAATATACTGTATGTATATCCTTTAATAAAGCATATTGTTATATTACGCCGAATCCGAAGTCGAAATAAAATTTAATATGACAATTGATTATTATCTCGATAAAAATTAACTCTCAATGAATTATTTATTTTTTTAATCCAGCTATTTTCGAGACACTTCCACTATAATTAACGGCTATCCATCTGGTCAGCAACCGAATAACGCGTTTCTGATAAACGTGACCGTCATAAACATTATTATTTCATTTAATTATTGAAGATGACGTTCACTTTTTTATCCCATTATCCGTTTATTATTGTAGAAAAATGTGATTATATTATTTTGGCCCTCGAAAAATCAGGCGGAATTAATACTTTCTTAACACTACATGATGACAAGTGAATACACATTGCATAATTGTAAAAGATAATACAAGAAAATGAATATAGTCGTAAGAATTACCAAAATTAATAAATTCACTGATGACTTTATGGGTGTAATTATTTGGGGTGGGTCAAGAAGCGAAAAAATATAACAATTGAACGACAGAAAAAATGAATTATTAATTCCAAATATTTCTACATCGTTATTCTGATAAATGACGTCATCAAAATGATAACAAGGCGACCAATGAGTGGTCACTTCATTCTCGTCATTCAAATTAAAAAAGAAGAGTGGGGCATAAATGGCCGACTAGCCCCGTTTTCCGGAGAGTTGTGAATCATCACTGTCTGGTGATGCTATTGAATCACGCTCTTGGTGGCATGCCTGAAGTAAATTGAGCGTGATATAATGTTTTATATTATATTATCGCATAGATGTATATATATATATATATATATATATATGTTTATTCTAGTATTATATTTCATTATATGACTCATATAATATGATAGAATGATAATTGCTAAAAAATTTTGTGATAAACTTATTAATTTTTATATGTCATTTTATTGTACGTAAAAATATATTAGAATTTATTGGAGAAAATATAATGTATTGTCGCACTTTGAATTCACGCAATATTATAAGAATACACTTTTGAAATTCATGTCTCAACTGAACACTAATACTATAAAAATTCATTTGTATTTCAACATTGATAAATTAATATTGTCAATTTAACTTCATCGAAATAAATGCGCGATTTCAGTGAAAAAATATCACATTATTTTTATACTGTAAGAATTTATGTTATGATTTACTAGTAATAATTGTTTTTTCAGTTAAATCAACCATCTTAGAGGACATAATATAAGTGATTTTAATCTCGATTTATGACATTATTTTGCTCGCAGTTCTAAAATTTAAATGTTTTCATCTGTGTACGAAAAGACGAATAACTACCACAAATATGAAACAGAAATAAATTATCCCAAAAATTTACGTTTTGCACTGAACCTTATGCAGGAACATATACAACTTCGTGTGAATTATTCAATGAAAAATTGGAGAATTTAGATAATTTTATATTGCACTGATCATTAAAATCGCAGCTTTGAAATCAAATGATAAAATTGATATGTTCCCGCGATGATAAAAAGATAGATTGCGATCTAATAACGATATAATTGTATTGTGACCATTTTGAATGTTGCATATTACATTATGAGATTAATATAATATAATTTTCATATTCTATGAAAATAACTCAATTATGAGTTGTTAAAATTTTTAACGATTTTAGTTCATTTCGAATATTTAGTATATGAAATACCAAATGTTCATTTGTAAAGAATAATATTTCTCCCTTTCGTTAACGTTGCACTATAATCTTCGTGACTTTGTATCAAGGTTTAGTTATGATAATGAAAATTGATAGAACAACTGGTCCGAATATGGCTACCCTTTTGTTTTATCTATAGTGACATCATACCCTGGTGAAAATATTCAGTCCCATAGCATGCCCACAGGAAGGCGAGTAAAGCCATAAATGTTAGAAAAGTCCCATAGCATGCACATAGGAAGCCGAGTGAAGTCATGAATGTTGGAAAAGTCCCATAGCATGACCATAGGAAGCCGAGAAAAGCCATAAATGTTAGGAGAGTCCCATAGCATGCCCATACTAAGCCGAGAAAAGCCATAAATTTTGGGAGAGACGATATTAGCAGAGAAAGATTATATTATAGTATTTATTTATTTACAAAAATATTTTTGTACATATATATGTACAAAATATTTATAAAATATATACATTGGTATCATTGGTATCACATTGCTTTATACAGTAACATATTTTGAAAAATGATTGTACAAAACCCACTGCTATTTTATCTTCATTTGTACAATATGAAATAGCATAAGATACATATAACAGTGGTTGCGTATTATCCAATCCGTATAATAGGTGACCATTTTTCTTGACCGAACGAAACATTTCAATATTGGAATTTTGAAGTGAAAACCCAGCATATAATAATAGATAATAGCGTTTCTATCTATCTATATTCACTCATTTACAAAATTCGTTTTGGAATATGTATACATCATATGTTCTTTTTTTGGTGAATAACGAAAATATGGAAAGTTTACATATTGTTTCAATGTAATATATCAGTGTAACATTGTATATCTCAGGATGTACAACCTATTGCCATATTGAAAATCAATTCCCAACTATTTAGTGGTACGGTTGGCAGCACTTCTGTCTCATAGACCCAAGGTTCCAGGTTCGAGTTTTCACTTTTTGCAACGATATTTTTTTTACACTTTTGAGTAACCATCTAACTATTAACCATCATGTCTTTATAAGTAACATAAGTTACCATACGACTCTTCAATTTACAAAGTTCCATATCTCGCTCATTCCATCTCTTTCACACATTTTTCTAATTTTTTAACACTGAAAAAATATTCAAAATATACGTCGTGGTCCTAATATGGGCCCAGGCCCATATTTTGGGCATCACATGTGTTACTTTGAAATATAAATAAAATTTTTGTAACTATAAAATATTAACAAATACCGTGCGCCATATAATCTCTAACCTCATGAGTTACACTTGTAATAGATTTCATTGAGAGATATATTGTTGAATTTGGAATATTACATGAGTAACTGCTTACGATGAAAATATTGAAAAAACGAAAAACACACTTCTTAAATTGGCTTCAAAATTAAAAATCTCTTAGCTACTTGCGTTTAAAGCAATGTTCGATCGCCATAATAGACAAGAGTTGAGTGCCTCAGTCCTGGATGGCAGTACTAATTTTAACTATAGCTGGGGGGCCCACATTACACGCATTGCCCATATTCAGACGAGTTTCTCTAGTAATTTAACTTCAAACAACAACCTATCCATTTCCGATTGCATCAATTTATATCTGCTAGTTAGTCTACACTTATCAAAAGTAATCTGAAATTTATAGTTGACATTACTTGCAAAGTGGTGTTGGCAATATTGTTATTAAAATTCAGTCATTGTATTTTTTCGTTGATTAAATCAGTGCTTTGTTGCATTGTTGTCAGTTGACTTGACACCGAGTTCATGACTCGATTGTTCAACAACCCTGGAAAAATAGGATTTGAAGTCGATTATATTGTTGTTTATGCAGGAGATAATGAATATCATGCATATACAGTAATCGTTGGTATAACATCAACTTTACCACTAAACGATGCTATATGATTTAGCGACAGTTGGTGATATTACATTAAGTGTTGGACTAAATGATTGACGGCAATATTTTCATAAACCTGCTGTTACATGAATCGAATGCCGACTATATCCGATACATATTTAATAAATCAATGAATATACATTGTGGGAATACCTTTATTTATGTTCACGTGTATGACAGGAAATGATGTGTATATAATCAGAGTATTTCTTAAACACTGGGGCGATCATACACAGTTCAATAAACTGTAAATTAATTTTTATACAAAAATGACAAAATCAATAATATGAAAATTAATGTTGTGCATAATTGAAGTCATCTAAAGAGAATAAAAGTGCAAAACAATTTTATAAATAGTGAAAAAATAATGGGTCAGTCCGAATAAAGTTTTCTGTCCGAATGTTTTGTAATAGAGAATCATGGGAATTATTTTCGATGATAGTTACAGAATATAACTTCACATAAAGTATGTACTAAAAATATGAATCTTCAATTGTTGGTGAATTGGATATAAGTCAATAATTCATTATCACAAATTGAGCATCTATTAATTATTGAACAAATTTTATGATCGCGAACATTCTCTTCCTATTTGTTGCATATTTATGGAACAAACATGTGCGTAGAATAGTTTAATGTCAAACGAACTTATTTGTAGAGCATAAATGTTATTTTTTTCAAAAATAACATAAATTACAATATATTTTTGTGCGCAATAAAAATATATATTCCATGTTCACTCTATATAGTTTTTTATATTGAAATGTTTCGTAAAGTAATTCAATTAATTGTTTGCAATTCTTAATATTTAGAAGTGTACTATTGGATTTGAAATATTACAACAAATGAAAGAACAAAACAATATATAAGTTCTTTAATACAGTTATGACATAAACAATCGAGATAAATACTTGCACATTATATAATACTGAATGCTACTTAATATGAAGAGTAATTTTTTTTTTTCGTATTTCCAACAATTGTACAATTCCGTTCATAAATTACAATTAAATACCTATATATTTATTACCATTTATCAACTGGCTAGTTATCAATAGCAATCACAACCTTTATTAAATGTACAATAAATCTTTTTATCTTGAAAACTGCAAAAAATCAACAACAATAACCTAATAAACAATATTAGCTTTGCAGAACAATAATTTTCATCTAATTGTAAGATAAAAGAGGGATGATCGTGCGTATAGAATAACCGCACTCGGTAAAAGCCGACAGTTCAGACCTTAACTGTTTGGCGCGCGCATGGGTGTTGCTATGGTGATGGTGCGCGCGCGCGGTCTCACAACGCCCCCGACCCTGGAGACTAGTCCGTCGCCCTCAGCTTTTCATGCGCCCTCCATTTAATTTCCCTCCGCGCCCTTACCCAAGTCATGCACAACCACCGCGCCATCATTATTGTGCACGTTTCCCCCCTTGCCGCCACATCGTACTCTCTCTCTCACATTACTCCTTCTCTTCTGTGTAAAATGGACATATACAACGTGTATACGGGAAAAGAACGTGACCCCGACCTTTCAGGTGGATGACCTCCACTGCACTGAAGATGCGCGCGCACTCTCTACTACGAACCCGGCTCGCTTACAACCCAGTCTTGCGACACGGCCATCCACCCCTTATCAATGCAAACCCACGACTGCCACCAACAACAACCACATATATACATTTATATATGTATGAAAAAAAAAGCTTCTTGGCGTATGGATCAACTTATCCACCGTTTTCTATTCTTTACCTCGGATCAATTATATATTAAACCAATAATTTTTTCATCAATCGAACTTGAATTGTTTTCTCGCTAAAGTGATAATTTAATTCACCTCGAAATATCGAATATATATGCAGGGAAATAGTTGTACTGAAAATATTAATTTGATGTTCAACTTTTGAAATTTTCAACAATGAAAAAAAAAAAAAAAAATCGAGACAAGTGAGCACACGCTTATGGGGGATTATTGCAGGGTTGATTCCGGCTGACCCGATTAAGGCCAGCATGGGTGCAAAATATACAGACGCGTGTGCAGCAGCAATACTACGCCTATGCGGCCAGACAGAGGATGAAGAGACGGAAGAACGAAAGGGGGAAACAGGGGGCGACGCAGGGTTGCGCTCTTGTTCACCCCCTTTCTGTCTGGCTTCAACACCGAGACAAAATATTCTCACACAGACATAAACTGTCTCTCTCCGTCTCGCGCGCGCTCTATCTCTCACTTGTGTCTGCTTCTCTTAATGCCCTACTCGCTCACGATCGGATCGACTTTGCAAACCGTGAGTGTACAGAGTGTGGATAGAGGAAAAGAGAAAGCGAAAGAGACGGTATTTTACTCGTTGCGCAAGTATATGTATATGAAGAGTACTGTGTGCGTCGACGAGAGCAACTTCAGCAGGGTAGATATCGTTCGCATATAATGTGGCATTGTCTGGCATATTATTCGTGTTCGTTTCACTCGTTGGCCTGTGCAGTAGATAGCTAGTTATATTTATATATAAATGTATTGCATGTATATAATGCGAGGGAGGCGGCAGTCCATGTAAAAATCACGAGAAGATATGCAAAAGGGTCAATATTATGGGGGTGGTTATGTATTTTATTATACATTTGAATCAACCCTAATGCAATTTACATCATCGTACGTATGCACAAGTTTGTCGTGACGAAGGCCCACGCATATTTTTTCATCAGGTTATAAAACTGATTGAACATGTGAGCCACACGCAATCGATATATACAGATACAACATGTATAATAAAACTGGAATAATTATCGAGGTGTCGTATCGTGTTGTACACGACCTCGGTAATGTAGTGACGCAACCGAAATTCACTTGGACTGAACTCCAATTTTTTTTCTTCCACGCCACGTTTATGTATTGCCCGTTGTAACAACTCGGAAATACAATGAGAATAGCAGGGGACGCAGTTGGAAATTTCATCTTAATTTATTTATCATATATTGCTCGTCTCAAGGCGTCCTCAGAACATTTCGTCTTCATTTAACATAGTTCTTCAGTGTCAAATCATGACATACGATTTCAATAAACCATTTCACAAAATGAAAGTGTTAATCGGACACTTAGTTCTATGCCGATTTGATAAACATATTGTACAAGTTCAACATTCTTCTTACATGTTCAATTCACTAAATATGATGTGTTGATTTCGGCAGTACATGTGTGAAATTTAACAATATTGATTGTCGAATTCTATACAATGTAATTGTTAGGACTATATTGAATGTAGTAAATTTGATAATTAACGGCCATTTCGTGTCGGGATCACGTTACATTTTGTGTGAATTATCATTACTTATCCATCATGTCGATTCAACATAATATCTGAGTCAATTCGACAAGCCAAAACGGTAAAATAGTACACGACAGCGATGTTAATGCCAACAATGTGCAGCAGTGTATTGTACACATCATAAATTTTGTTGCTTTGACCAAAGTTTTGTGTATTATAATCAACATATTATTTACTATAATCGTCACACAACAAATTTGTCAATTCTATATCAATTTTTATTCCAGTTTGGTTGGCATTCTTTGTTATTAACTTATCGTCAGTATAAATTCGTTTCTGTCGTTGACACATATATATATATATATACACCGTGTCTTACATAAAATGACCGGCAAGTAGTATGACAATATTTGTGACCATCCTGAATCCAAATTTCGATGTTATATTCAAAACGATCTACCAGTTTTTAAATTATTAGTTAAGTAAGGATAGCGAATGAGCGAGCGGTATTTTGCCGCCATGGATATCAGAGAGGGGGAAGTCAGAAAAAAACTTTGAATATCGACCCGAGGTAAATGTCTCGACAAACGATTGTACCGTGGGCCCTACGGTTATTTTCTGACACTAGATGGGACTTCAGCCCTTTTCCACTACCATTACCCATCAAAATTCACTGCCGAAAATCGCATAGAATGTCCTGAATGAGAACGCTCACAAACGGCGTTTTTTTTTTTTTTTTTTTTTTTTTTCGGGAGGAATGAAATGAAGTCATTGACACCTTCTCGACATGAAATTGTTCATAACGATGTTTTAACTCAGAAATCATTCAATAATTCAATGTCAAATTAATGATCGTTGTTAATTTGTCAAGTCATTGATATAAACAATTTGATTGTTTTTATAGTGCGTCGTACCAAAAATCGCACATGTAAAATAAAATTGTTTAAGGTTTAAAATGCTTGAACAAATATGATTTTTTTATCATTTGAAAATTTATGTTTATAAAGTATCAAGATTATTTATCATTACGATAAGTGATGAAATTTGTTTCAACGACGAATTTTTTATTGTTTCACTCTCTTTAACGTTTAACATTTGCTGCTGGTGCGTCGAAAATCGTTTCTGTAGTAAATGAAGCTTTTCATCTTTCAAGCGATAAGTTGTATAAAATTCCGAAAATGAAACATTATAATTCATGGAGTTTACTAATTATACAATTTATAATTATTGAACCCAGAAATTATTTGCTCAATTGGCTATTTAAAAATGCTGGATGGGTAAAGCGCACCCTGAACTCTTCACTGTTTGTGGCACTACCTTTTTTTGGGCCATTTCACTGCTATATTGCAAAATAAACAAATCAGTAAGAAACAAACAAATGATTCAATGCGTAACTACTAAAAAATAGAGACATGAAGAAATGATGTATTCCATATTAAATATGGAATTTTATACAACTTATCGCTTGAAAGATGAAAAGCTTCATTTACTACAGAAACGATTTTCGACGCACCAGCAGCAAATGTTAAACGTTAAAGAGAGTGAAACAATAAAAAATTCGTCGTTGAAACAAATTTCATCACTTATCGTAATGATAAATAATCTTGATACTTTATAAACATAAATTTTCAAATGATAAAAAAATCATATTTGTTCAAGCATTTTAAACCTTAAACAATTTTATTTTACATGTGCGATTTTTGGTACGACGCACTATAAAAACAATCAAATTGTTTATATCAATGACTTGACAAATTAACAACGATCATTAATTTGACATTGAATTATTGAATGATTTCTGAGTTAAAACATCGTTATGAACAATTTCATGTCGAGAAGGTGTCAATGACTTCATTTCATTCCTCCCGAAAAAAAAAAAAAAAAAAAAAAAACGCCGTTTGTGAGCGTTCTCATTCAGGACATTCTATGCGATTTTCGGCAGTGAATTTTGATGAGTAATGGTAGTGGAAAAGGGCTGAAGTCCCATCTAGTGTCAGAAAATAACCGTAGGGCCCACGGTACAATCGTCTGTCGAGACATTTACCTCGGGTCGATATTCAAAGTTTTTTTCTGACTTCCCCCTCTCTGATATCCATGGCGGCAAAATACCGCTCGCTCATTCGCTATCCTTACTTAACTAATAATTTAAAAACTGGTAGATCGTTTTGAATATAACATCGAAATTCGGATTCAGGATGGTCACAAATATTGTCATACTACTTGACGGTCATTTTATGTAAGACACGGTGTATGTATATATATATATATATATACATTTCGATATACAGAATTATTAAAAATAATGATTTAATTGTATTCTTAACGGAGAAAAAAATTTTTTAATTTAACTTAATAACGACTCATAATAAATAATTTGTATACAAAATATATGTAGAGAAAAAGAGATTTTAAGTTCGCAAAAATATTTACAAGTTTTTCACAAAAATTAGTTTATTATAATTACGTGGTTCATTAACAATTCGTATACAACCTGCATACAGGTTGTGTGCCTTCGTATAAGGCAAATTGGTGACGTTAAAACGGGAAATTTTGTATGTACTCTGTCATGACTGTCGTATAGGTTCGTCGTCGAATGTTACCTTATCACATGAGAAGCGTGGACGGTCCCGTTCTCATGCTATGGTGGTATCTAAGCTTAGCATTTTCGCGAATTAAACTGACACCATGGGAAACCTTCGTTACAAATTAAATGATGCACTGATGAATATTTTTATTTTTAAATTCAGTCAGTATCAATTCGAGAATTGATCAGAGATTACGTAATAAGAATAAAGTGTACACGTTGTTGCGGCCCACTGCAAGACACGGACCACATTTATTGTTTCATAGTCGCCATAGACTTATTTTAAGGAAACCTCGGATTTCACACCGTAATTAGATTTAACACCGAAGACTGTACATTCAGAAATATTTATGATGAAATTTTACGTCCATAAAACTATTGAAAATCATTACACATCCCGAGATTTGTCAGTTTGTTTCTTTTAGCATCATTCAATTCCACCATATCATAAAAAAAGGACAATATTCAGACCTGAGGTGCCGAAAAACAGATGACAATTATTTTCCCCACTACCGACCAAAGGTGTAATGGTGGAACTTGACGCGGAAAGTGAAAACGGCAGTCAGTCAAAAATGGTCATTCTCGACGGGAACACATCTACATAAAATTCAGAACGAATCACAACACAAGTACACATAAATTCTCAGGACAAATTGTAACACAAAAAACACATAAAATATCATTCTCAAGTTTTGTATCATCAGTATATTAATCATATTAACAATAAATCAGCCAAGCGAAGATTATTCATTAACTTGGCATTTTAATGAAATTCTTTTCAATTTATTCCTGCAAAATATATTTCGTTAAAAACATTTTGGTCCTTCGAGCCGAATAAAACAAACATTTAAAATCAGTGAATTATAAAAAGTGAAACAACTTGACAACAGTGCATCAGGTCATCAACATCGTGCGCATTCAGCATTCAACAATCTGACAACAGTGCATCGGATCATCAACAACATCTGCATCCAGCACCCAGCAGTGCAGACAACAAGAATCGCAGCAGATCACAACCAACGCAGTCCTGAGCGCAGTTCAAAGGCAGTCCGTCACAGATTCACCACATCAGAAAGGTAAGCTCGTTCAAGGCATTATATCACCAATTTCGCTTTCAACCGTTCACCACCATGCCCATATTTCCCGATCAAACCACCGCGCAAAGAGAGGTAGAAATTGCACAAGAGCAAGAAAGGAAGAAACAAACACAGTTAACTAAAGAACGAATACTGGAAGAAAACAACCAAGCAATCAACGCGATCATGAGAAAAATTCCGAGTTGGAAGGGACAAAATACTACAGTCAAAAACTTCCTCGGCATTTATCAGAACAAACCCTTAGACATTCCACGAATTGAAGTAAGATTCACAAAGTATCTTCAATTATTCAGCAACTTCCATGCATGCATAGATGAATTAATCGCGCTAGATCCCGAAACAAAATACCATTCATCAGATGAGATATGCCAAATCGAAGCAAATTTCTATGAGAACGTGTGTGAGTACGAGAAACTCATGGCCATTGGTCGCGGACAACCTTCATTGGACTCAATACACAGAAATACGACAAACACGCAAAATCACAGAAGAAGAATTCGACTACCAGAGTCAACCCTCCCGACATTCAATGGAGAGTACGAAAATTGGATATCATTCAAAGCAGAATTCGAATCCATGATTGATAACCAAGATGACATCAATGATATTGACAAATTAACATATCTTCGCAGAGCGCTGAAAGGCCCAGCGTACGACAAAATAAAGATGTTGACAATCAGTAACGAAAACTATCAAAAAACATGGGAATTATTAAAAAAAACATATGATGACGAACGACTTATAACATAAGGTTGTCAAATATCTCCCTTCCGCCTTTTTGTCTTTTGAATTTCGCGGCTATGTACAAAGCGCTACAGAGCTCGTATCTGGCAATACTATACATAATTTGAAAGGTCTTGACATATCCTTCAAAACGACGCTATGCATGATTAGTTTGGATATTGCGTTCAACAGTTATAGACGTGTAAACATGGACTTCACTAACGACGAAATTCGCGCTATTTTAAAGTTTTCCTTCGTTAAAGGCAAATCCGCTAGAGAACCGTTCCGTGAGATTAATGGTGTTTTGGGGGATGGTACTCTATCACTTCGAACCGCGGAGGAATGGTTTTGACGATTCAGAGCCGGTGAAAATGACACCATGGATAAGCCAGCCGGCGGAAGACCTGTGACGACAAATACCGATCAAATCATGGAATACATCGAGTTAGACCGGCATGTGGCATCTCATGACATCGCCCAGGAGATGGGAGTTAGTCACCAAACCATTTTAAGCCATCTGCAGAAGGCTGGATACAAAAAAAAGCTTGATGTTTGGGTGCCGCATGATTTGACGCAAAAAAACCTTCTGGACCGAATCAACGCCTGCGATATGCTGCTGAAACAGAACGAACTCGACCCATTCTTGAAGCGGATGGTGACTGGCGACGAAAAATGGATCACATACGACAATATCAAGCGAAAACGGTCGTGGTCGAAGGCCGGTGAATCGGCCAAGCCGGGATTGACGGCCAGGAAGGTTTTACTGTGTGTTTGGTGGGATGGGAAGGTAATCATCCACTATGAGCTGCTCCCATATGGCCAGACGCTTAATTCTGCCATCTACTGCGAATAACTGGACCGCTTGAAGCAGGCGATCGACCAGAAGCGTCCAGAATTGGCCAACAGGAAGGGTGTAGTGTTCCACCAGGACAACGCCAGACCACACACTTTGTTGATGACTCGTCAGAAGCTACGGGAGCTCGGATGGGAGGTTTTATCGCATCCACCATATAGCCCGGACATAGCGCCAAGTGATTACCACCTGTTCCTGTCCATGGCGAACGCCCTTGGTGGTGTAAAGTTGAACTCAAAAGAGGCTTGTGAAAAGTGGCTGTCCGAGTTCTTCGCAAATAAGGAGGGGGGCTTCTACGAGGGAGGTATTATGAAGTTGCCGTTTAGATGGAAACAGATTATCGAACAAAACGGCGCATATTTGAAGTAAATCCGATCACTGTAACACTTTTTATAAAGCATTGAATAAAGAGCAAAAAAGAGGAAGGGAGATATTTGACAAGCTAATATCTAGACACATCAATTTATTGCTCAATCTTCCCAAACAAGAACGAGAAGACGCAGCAGGCTTATCAAAATTAGCAAATGATACTCGTCAACATATGGAATTATTGAAATCGATGCAAGGGAACTTACACGAACAGATGATGGTCACAATTTTGGAACCAAGATTACATAAAACCACAGCAGACGATTGGGATGAATCATTACAACAAGGAGTATTCCCGACACTCGATGAAATGTTGGAATTCATCACGAGAAGAGCGGCAAAGATTAGCGTACGCAACAAAGATGTGACAACATCGAACACACATTCAAACACAACCAAAATGAATCACTCACGCAAAGGATCAAGAAATGCACAAACATTTCTCACCACAGATGAAAGAAAATGCATAGCATGCAACCAGCGATACCACCCATTATACACTTGTGATAATTTCAAACAGGCCACAGTAATAAAACGTAGAGAAATGGTAAAGGATGTTTCACTTTGCTTTAATTGTCTTCGCTATGGTCATTGAGCCACCGAGTGTAATGCTTCACATTGCAAAAATTGTAGCGAAAAACACAACTCACTTCTCCATCTGACAAAGAACAAAGATAACGCTAATAATCCACAAGCATGACTACTGACATCTAGAACAGAAAAATATCACGCATTCATATCAAGTCCTCTTAGCAATTATATCATGCCCAGCGCACAAGTAAAAATTGAAGGGGGCAATGGATTGACCATCACGGGCAGATTATTACTCGACACATGTTCCACCGTCAATTTCATGACTGAGAGACTCGCAACACAACTACAATTACACAAAACAAAATGTTGCATACCGATTGGTGCACTAAATGCACTCAATACCGACACAAAACATTCAGTCACAACAAATATTTGATCACTAGATGGCAAATATCACCAAAAAATAAAATTTCTCACCGTACCCATCATTACTGGTTTGATACCGATTCAACACATTAATCGCGAAACAATAAACATCCCACGAAACATACACCTTGCGGACCCAGAGTTCTACAAGCCAGCGAACATCGACATGCTATTGGGAACTGGACCAACGCTATCACTGCTCAGCATTGGACAAATCAATTTGTCTACAAAAAACTGGCCAGAACTATATCTACAAAAACCTCAGCTGGGATGGGTTATCGGCGGTGGTATGTCATTATCAAATCAGCAAAGTCACAAACCACGGTGTCATATCACGCAGTTAGATTTTGATCTGGAGAAATTTTGGAAGATGGAACAAGAAGACAAGCTGAATCATAAATCAAAGGAAGAAGACATAGCTGAAGAACATTCAGACAACACGTGACAAGAGATACCACAGGACGATATACAGTCGCACTTCCATTCAACGAAAATCAAGAAAAAATTGGAAATTCACGTGAACAAGCCATCAATCGCTTCCACTCATTAGAGCGAAAATTCAAAAAAAATATAGATTTCAAAAATGAATACAGCGCTGTCATTAACGAATATTTAAAACTCGGGTATATGATAAAGGTTGAAATAACTGAAGAAAATACTGGATTCTATCTCCCCCATCATGCAATCATGAAAGCAAGCAGTCTCACCACGAAAATGCGAGTAGTTTTCAATGGTTCAGCAAAGTCATCCACTAGTATATCATTAAATAATGCATTACTCACAGGGCCAACTATTCAAGATGATTTATTTACGTTACTACTCAGATTTCGATGTCATCAATACGTTCTTACGGGTGACATTGAAAAAATGTATCGACAATTTTGGATAAAACCTGCAGACAGACAATATCAACAAATAATAGGGCGAGATGAGCACAATCACTTATCAACATATCAACTTAACACAATAACGTTTGGCCTAGCCGCAGCACCATTTTTAGCCATAAGATGCCTACATCAAATTGCTGATGACGAGGAAGAAAAATATCCGATTGCAGCCAAAATCATTAAAAGAGATTTTTATGGAGACGACCTGCTCACTGGATTCGACACAATTGAAACAGCAAAAAGAGCAATGAACGAGATGACAAAGATATTACACTCTGCAGGCTTGAGCATACGTCAATAGGCCTCTAATGACACCACACTTCTTCAAGATATACCTGCCAACAACATCAATCAACGATTACAATTAGGTGATAATGAGACAATTAAAACGCTTGGTATATCCTGGAAGTCACAATCGGATTCCATAATATATTCAATCAACCAAGTCGCTATTAAACAACCAATCACCAAAAGAACAATCCTATCAGAAGTGGCACGGATCTATGATCCATTCGGTTTCTTGGGTCCTGTCATTCTGACTGCTAAGAGACTTATTCAATTATTATGGGCAGCAAAGATTGACTGGGATGAATCAGTTCCCAGCGACATACACACGTCTTGGGTTACATATTGTGGGCAACTCAACTCACTACAAGATCTATCATTTCAACGACACGTTATCACCAATCATGCACACACAATCGAACTGCACGGTTTCTGCGATGCCAGTATCATTGGATATGGTGCTTGTATATATATTCGATCAATCAACTCCGACGGTCACATAGAAATTAATTTATTGTGTTCAAAATCAAGAATAGCTCCACTGAAAACCATTAGCATTCCACGGTTTGAATTATGCAGTGCATTGTTACTATCACAATTATATAAAAACGTAACAGCAGCATTGAAGTTTCCAATCAATAAGACCGTATTGTGGAGCAATTCGATGGTGACTCTTCATTGGATACAGTCATCACCACATTTGATGAAGACATTCGTGGCTAACAGGATAGCTGAAATACAACAGAAAACTGACCAGTGCGAATGGCGACATGTGCGATCAGAAGACAACCCAGCAGACGCACTGTCACGAGGACAACAACCTGCAATTTTCATACACAATCATCAATGGCGACGTGGTCCTTCATGGTTGGGAGAATCCGATAAAATTTTCGAGCCATCAAAAAATACATACACCCACGGAAGACGTCGAACGCAAAAAAATTGTATGTCTACAAACCATGACCGCTGATACATCAATCTTGACCAAGTTTTCATCAATCGTTAAATTACAACGCATAATAGCTTATTGCCTCCGGTTCAAAAGAAATAACAAAAACAAGGGTGTACTACATGTCGACGAATTAAGAGAAGCCATCAATCAAGCCATCATTAAACGAATACAACAATTATCATTCCAGGAGGAATTACACACACTCACTCAAGGCAAGGATGGATCTGTTCACAATACAAGTGAACTCAAATGGTTGAATCCATTCATTGACAACAATAATATTTTACGAGTTGGCGGTAGACTACACCGCGCGAATCTACCATTCACACAACAACATCCAATTATTTTACCAAAAAACAATCATATCACTGATCTAATTGTTGAACGTGAACATGCCGGCCTTTATCACGCAGGGGGCCAAGCAACATTATATTCACTTCGTCAAAGATATTGGATAATAGACGGACGCAATCAAGTACGCAAGATCATTCGTCGCTGCGTGAGATGCGCCAGAGAAAAACCACCATCGCTTCAATATGTCATGGGCAACTTATCAGCACATAGAGTGAACGCTGCTCGTCCATTTTCCAATGTCGGCATTGACTATTGTGGACCTTTTTTTACTAAAGAAAAAAAATTCAGAAATCGCGTACGGGTCAAGGTTTACGTCGCTGTTTTCGTCTGCCTGGTCGTAAAGGCGGTACATTTAGAGCTAGTGAGCGATTTGACCACTGCGGGTTTCATTGGAGCACTCCGCCGATTCATCAGCAGAAGAGGTAAACCGCAAAATATACGCAAAATATACACTCTGATAACGGGACTAACTTCGTTGGGGCCCATAACGAATTGAAGGCGATCGTGGCCTCTCTTCACTCCGAAACATCATATCATCAGATTTCTTCATATCTTCATGAAGAGTGCAATGGAAATTCCTTCCCCCACAATCTCCACACTTCGGTGGAATTTGGGAGGCAGCCGTAAGATCATTCAAACACCATCTAAAAAAGTAGTGGGAAATGAATTATTTACATTCGAACATTTAAATTCACTCATCATTGAAATCGAAGCTATTCTTAACTCCCGACCACTAACTCCTCTCTCATCCGATCCTGACGATCTCTCAGTCCTCACTCCCGGTCATTTCTTAATTGGTGATGCTTTAACGAGTTTACCTGAGAATAATTTCAGCGACATATCGCACAATCGTCGATCAACTTGGCAACATATTCAAAAAATGCGACAAGATTTCTGGGCCAGATGGCATAAAGAATATTTAAACGAATTAAATACTCGACACAAGTGGACGTCAGGGAAGCACGATCTCAAAGAAGGTACCATTGTGTTGTTGAGAGATGACAATCTTCCACCTATGCAATGGAGAATGGGAAGAATCATTAAAACTCATTCAGGGGAAGACAACATAATTCGCGTCATCACCGTTAAAACCGCTGCTGGAGTAGTGGATCGAAATATTAAAAAAATAGCGTCACTACCCATTCCAGATACATCAAGTGAGAGACAGCATCCTAATTAATCCTTTCATTAAATACACATTGATGATTTCAGTACATAGTTGCTCAATACTTTCCCAACGCGGGGAGGATGTTGCGGCCCACTGCAAGACACGAACCACATTTATTGTTTTATAGTCGCCATAGACTTATTTTAAGGAAACCTCGGATTTCACACCGTTATTAGATTTAACACCGAAGACTGTACATTCAGAAATATTTATGATGGAATTTTACGTCCATAAATCTATTGAAAATCATTACACATCCCGAGATTTGTCAGTTTGTTTCTTTTAGCATCATTCAATTCCACCATATCATAAAAAAGGGACAATATTCAGACCTGAGGTGCCGAAAAACAGATGACAATTATTTTCCCCACTACCGACCAAAGGTGTAATGGTGGAACTTGACGCGGAAAATGAAAACGGCAGTCAGTCAAAAATGGTCACTCTCGATGGAAACACATCTACATAAAATTCAGAACGAATCAGAACACAAGTACACATAAATTCTCAGGACAAATTGTAACACAAAAAACACGTAAAATCTCATTCTCAAGTTTTGTATCATCAGTATATTAATCATATTAACAATAAATCAACCAAGCGAAGATTATTCATTAACTTGGCATTTTAATGAAATTCTTTTCAATTTATTTCTGCAAAATATATTTCGTTAAAAACACACGTGGTGACAGTTTAACAAAGTGAACAGAAATAAAAATAATAATAAGAACAAATAATAGCTAATAAACATTTTATAATATCATTCTCTAGAGTGTTTGATATTTTGTTGTGAAACCTTCCATTTAAATCCAACACTCGATCGGGCATAACAACTGCTATATATTGATTAAAGTTTCATTGGCATTGACTTGTGGAAATATCACCTCAAACTCCAAGGAAACCTAAAAGAGTCATAGACGAAAAATAAATATGACTTTCATAGTTATTATTTGCGAGTGAACTATACTCATGTAAATATACAAGCAAACTCTGAAATTGAATCCTGAGAAAGCGTCTAGTAATGTGTTCAATTATATGAAACGTGTAACTCTAAATGTTTCGTCTGTTTTGGCTATAATTATCTTCTTTTCGTTTGAAGTTGAACTTTTCAAACTTGCAATCGCATCTTTAATCGCACCCGTTTCACCTGCTCTTTTTGAAATGACTCTGAATTAATTGTCAATTTTTTGTTTGTTAGTTTTCGATTTTTATTTCTTCCCGCCTTTCGATAGGTACATGATTAATTACTGGATCGATAAGAGCTGCATGAAAATGATTACCATGTTTCATGATTAGTCCTATAAATAAACAAATGAATATCATAAAAATATGTTAACCGAAAATAAAATAAAATATCATTCTACAGACATTGTTATTGGAACTACATTCATGAACAATTGCTCTAACATAATATAAGAGTGAAAATCTGAATTAACACAGAATTTGAGTGAACTGTAAATTTCTTTGTTTTTCACAATCCATGACATAAGTTCTTCTGACACATTTTGTATGTTGCATCATGACTAAACACAACAAATGTGTTGGAAGTGATGCGAACTATTCACGTCACTCTTAAAATTTCAATGAACGAATAATTACAACAACTCTTTTTCATACTTAACAATTAATTGATTGAGGAACTTGTCCGAATATGGGGCCCCCTTTTGTTTTATGGATACAGTTATTAGATATTTTCACGTATTGCCCCAATTTGTTTTTACCCTATGAGTAACCCATAAAATTCTGTGGGTAGCTAGATAGTAAACTCTTAGGTTATGTTATATCAAAAACCCAAGGATTATATTATCACCTAATGATTTTTCACCACATTAATTATTTAAAATGGATTGTAGCCCATAATTATGATAATAATCAGGAAACAATGAATGCTTTTACCTTCAAGACATCACTGGAATATATTTTCTTTGCACGACACTGAATACTACTCTATAGAACTCTAATAAAATTCAACACAAAACACGAAAAATTATTTTTTATCTATGCGGATATTAACATACTACATATGTTAGATCGTCGTCCCGGATAATATCGATATAAATACACATTGAACAATAATACATATTTATTGTTGTCATTGATTACAAAATTTGTCCTACAGAATATTTCTATTCCACCATGGACATTTTTTTTTGTCTAAATTCATTGATCAATATATGTTGTGCTGATAGCATCCACATAAATTTTGTGTACAATTGACAAAAACATAGTATGACCTCGTGACATTAAATTTGTGTTTATAACTTATCTCCTTCACCTGCACAGCTTTCATGTTGATTTTACGATGACTATTTTGTGTTAATTCGATATTCCTTTTCATTCAAACGAATATTTCAACAATTGAAATGAGTCAAAACAATATAACATATCTGTACTATGTCATAACATCATTAAACTGCTTTGCTGATCTAACATAATAAAATTAACAGACATTTTTTTTTACACAAAAACATGAAATTTTCAATTTCGTATTTATATCTTCATAGGGTTAGTGTTGATAATATCTTGACAGTTACACACAACATGATTATATGTCTTATTCATATGATAAAGATTGTGAACAGATATTTTGTTTAATTTTGTTCTTTACGGAAAAAGAATAGAATTTATATATTAGGACCTTGAATAAGTTCTCGCTATTCCTGCAAAGATGGCAGTAGCAGTACTCCGTGTATGGAATTTCGAATGATAACGCACATGCGAGGAAGTAGTGTATCTAACCTTAAATTGCAGTGTATGATAGTTCACTTTAGTGTAAACAAAGTAATTTTTTATTAGTTCTGAAAATGTCTACTTTTGTGCACAAATAAAGTGTATTTGCGGGGAATTTTATTGCACTACTTTATTCAAAAGAAATCTGCAGCTGAAGCACATAGAATTCTTGTTGAGACTTATGGTGACAATACTCTGTCGGATACGACATGCAGAGACTGGTTTCACTGCTTCAAAAATGATGATTTTGAACTTGAGGATAAAGAACGTACTGGCGCACCGAAAAAATTTGAAAATAAAGAGTTGGAGGAATTACTCGATGAAGACCGATCTCATGAATGATACTTTGAATAAAATGTTTTTGTTCCTTATATTTTAAATAAAGTTTTTATTTTGTAAAAAAACCGCGAGAACTTATTCGAGGTCCTAATATAAATAGGCTGACATTTGCGTTTTTCACATAATTCAACTCTTGTTGAATTATGACATGTTTCGAATAGTTTAGTCCCTCTGATGAAAGAATCATAACTGAATCATATACATCGATCATTTGGTATTGAAAATAATTTTGATTCACAATACTATGTTGGCAAATAGTTATTTATTAGTTGCAAATATGAACCGTCTCAATTTTGAAAAGTAGAAACAAATTCTTCAATAATGATAAACTTTATTAATTTAAAACTGATCAATTATCTACTCGCCGATAGTTACAACCAATGCGGTGATTTCTGAAAAATCTTTTGAAAGGTATACAACCAATTATAAGTTGTCGCATAAATTCTATTACGCGCTTTGTGTAACTAGAATTAACCATTCACTTCCGTACATGAGATGTTTGATACAAATTAATTGTGGATGTGCTGTTTGTACACAAAAAAATATACATTTTGTCGTTCTAATGACTAGATAATCTCATAGTGTCGCACATTGCATACATTTGAAAACCCGTGGAACAATTTATACATGAATAGACGTTAACAATATTCAAACTATATATAATTAATAATTATTATTTGTTAATTTGGTATAGTTATTTTCATTTTTCAATGAGTGGGACAAACAAGTGAGCATTGTTTGTTTTTGTATTTATGGTTTCTAATGATTATTCTTTTAATCATTCTCCTATAATATCTGGAAATTAATAATATGTTTAAATAAATACCATATCTTATGCTCGCACTATGAAAACAGATTTATGAACAGTGAATACTTATATGATTTGCCCTAAATTCCCGTTAAAGAATGGAAAATGTTGATCGACAAGATTGAAAAAAATGATATGATATTTTACAATGTGAATAGTTGTCTAAATAATGAACAGATCAAATTGAATTACGATTTATAAATAACAGTTCCCTTGTATTGTCAAAGTTTTGGTTTTCAGTCTTGGGAACACGTTAAATTAAAATTAACGTCATGTATAAAGGGTGTAATTGTTGAGTGGCAAATATTTCAATATATCATGATAATCTTATTATATATCTTGTAAAGAATTTTACACAAGTGTAGATGAATAAATCGATAGTTTATTACTAGAATAGAAAATATAAATGAGCATATTTATACGTGAGAGATAGAGCCGGAGTATGATTGTTTGTCAAAGATGTAAATGTAACTGAGGACGCTTTTGTTTTATGTTCCAATATATATATATACACGTGAATGTAAAATTTGTAATAATATTGTATTATATTAAATGAATTAGACATTTCTATTTTCATTAAATCCTAGTTTTATTTGCGTATTCATTTCGGTTGGTGAGTCCTATTTTTTAGATAACTACAAAAATGTAATCTACGGTGTAGTATTTTTGGTGATAATCATAGCATTATTTGGTATATACAAAACTGAATATTACTGTGTCTATCGTAATTCCTTGTAGGTGAGATTCGTGGCTACAATGCTACTATATTCATTATTTACGTTAAAGTCAGTGCGTATTTATTAAAGATATTTGCATGCATTAACACTATCATATGTAGATTAAATCGCCTAAAACAGGCAATACTGTACAAATTTATGCCAACTACATGTCAGTTGGATATTTGATGCATTTTTTTTATCATTCTATCATTTGTAAGATTCATTTTTAATACATATACAAACCCTAGAATAGTTCTGGAATCGATTGGAGAGTACAGAAGGGAAAAATTATGAAATGATTTGAATTTCAGACTGAAATATTGAAATTCAATTAAAATTGCAATAAAGAGTAGCAAAATCTTTTTAGCGAATTTGGCGCCATTTTTTATAACAATCCAAAAGAGCATTGAACAACAGTTGAAATTTAAGCGGCTTCATAACAATAACATATCATTTAAGTGTAATTTGTAAATTTTTATAGTGAAGTGAAAATTTTATAATATATTCACTATGAATATATACACATATCAAAAACATTGCATTTTATTTTATTTTTTTAGTACCTTCACTTCATGAAATATTTATATTAACGAATTTTGTGTTTTTTGCATATATTCTTCGGAAACCATTAAAGGGTCGCCCTAAATAACGATAAAAATCAATTTTTGACCAATAATAAAATAATAGCGCCAATTATTATTTACTACAGCGAAAAAAGTTCATAGCGCTCAAAAGAATAACGTTCAATGATGCGACGTGCCGTCTAAATAAATTGCGATTTCAAAATTAAAATGTCAATACTGACAACGTAGAATAATAGGAGGCTGATCATTATTCAAGGTGCCAGTTCAGCTGAAACAATATATGATGAATACATATACCTAAATATTTTACTCATTAAACAAATAATTGACTCAATTTAATTTAGTTTTATTCATCATATATCATGTGCTAAAACTTATGTCATAGTTTTTATTTTTCACCATTAACCAATTCAACTATTTGTTTCCAATTATTAATGTATATCGTTGAACGATGCAGTTGAGAAGTGTTGAGACGAGATAATTTTTGAGAAAAACACCAACAGTCTCCCTAAACGATACACGGTTCAAGTGTACGTCATTAGTCTGTCTTCGATTTTTGCAATAAACTACGCAGAGGAAGATCCAAATCAAAAATTCCAATGTCTATATTATAACTGTGCAATAAACTAAGGCGTTTATGAAAAATAATATATCGAGACAAAAAAAATTCGATGTAAATATTCAAGATTGCAGCAGACATTTTTAATATAAATGTCTTCCCACGTTTGTATTTCGTATATATCGTTGAGTTAGAGTGATAATATCATATCTGGGGAAAATAACCACCCCTCAGACAATGTGGCGTCCGTTTGTCGAGTTTTATATGCACCGATGAGTGTCTCGTAAGAGGGCGCCAAGTCGTCTAGGACTCAATAACCCCGTGACTGTATAAGTGTATGTATATGGGTTCGATATTTGCTCGGGCCAATCACCTGCATCGCGTGCAACAATATTACATCAGCGCAATGGGGAAAACTATATATTGCATGCGGCTCAATGTCTCGGCAAATACAGACACACAACATACACACAACACCCAACAATATAATGTCAGCCTTTGCGATTGCGAATCGCAAAACCGATCGCCACCACACGATAACTCACACATGTATATTGTATAATTATTTCTGTTTTGTCTCCAACTCTATTTATTTTGAGTTGTGCAATTATCTTATTTATTCAGAATTAACAACTGGCAATGTATTTTTGATAATGCAAGAAATTCTCGTGTTGTCTGTACACGTAATAAAAACATTGAAATTATTCGAAGGGTGGAACAATGAAAGAATAAAAATAGAAAAAATATACGAATAAAAAAAAGGGTGTACTTTATATCATTGATGTGAATTTTTTCCGCATTTTTATTTTCATGTACCCATCAACATCAATTCATAATTATTCGATAATTTATAAAAAATTCAATGGAAAAAGTAGAAATTTTGTTGGTGGACAAAAATATATACGCGAATTCTCAGCGCGTCCCTACTGGCTTAATTTTCGTTGCAAATTTCACCGAACAAACTGGTATATATGTATGCTGACGCAATATCTATGTACGTATATACGTATATGTACTAGACACCGAGTGGAGAGAGCGAAAGTTCGTCCCAGTGCCTCCATCCTGTCTGCGTTGGTATATACACCGCTTTCACCCTACCTTCACCCTCTCTCTTTGTCACTCGCATTCCCTCTCTCTCCTGTCTGGCTGCGTCCTACCCTAATCCCTGTTCATGTATATATGTATATACGTATATACTTGCGCTGTTGCACCACTACCCTTCCTCGCCTTCCCCTCTTTTTCCCCTCTCATTCTTGAAAAAAATAAAAAATAATAATAATATCAAAGATATAGAAAAAAAAATAGTCATAAACAAAGAAAAGCAATTACAAAGGCCTATAATAATAATGCAAATGGAAATGAATAATTTTCGAATAAAATAAAGTAATTATATGCAACATAAAATATTCTTTAATAAATAATATTTGTAGCTTAATCTCTGTAATATAAAGTACAAATCGAATACAAATGAAGAAGTGAATAATTTTAAGAATAACAAATGTCAAATGTTCACAATAATTATCAATAAGACGATAATATATAAATATACATAATTATGAACCATACAATAGCTCATAAGCCAAAAAAAAAAAAAGTAAATAAATTCATCTATGTTTGCAATGTAATCTGATGCAAAACTCGAGAAAGTCTCCCCTTTCTCACCCGCGATGTCTCGTGCTCGCACATTTCAATAGGTCTTTCAAGTTGGCGACCACCCCTCGTCTGGTATGGTCTTCTTCTTTTTTATTTTTGTCACTTTTTCATTTTTTTCTCCATATATACTCATCTCAACAGGCAGCAATGCGGGGGCGAAATTGTGAGGGTAGGATATATAACAAGGTAGTGGCGGAGGCGGTGTTGCGAGGGTTGTGAAAGTGTGCTACTCCCTCACTCTTTCTCTTCTCTGTCTCCTCCTCTTTCTTTCTCTTGCCATATATATCCATTGCTGCACCCTTTCTCCATCATCTTTCTCTCCTGCAATTTCTCCTTTGCTGCCTCTTTTCATCCCTGCTCTACAGTTTGAAATCTTTCTCTTTCTGTGTATGTATGTACATTGCCCGGGTGTAACGTCACCCTCCTATATTCCTTCCTGCTATATGCTACTGCTGCTTTATACATACATACACGTGCGCACTCGCATCGTTGATAGTTGGTATGTGTATATGTACACCCTTGTATTTTCTGTTTTGCCACCCCCGACAAGTTTGCTGCACCGTGCGCCACGGTCGAATCAATACTGGCAGACATCCCAACTCACTGGAGGTCAATGCCTCGTTCCCGCGGGGCCCGTCGACCTCAACCTCCTATTCACACACACACACACACACACATGTTTATACATATATATATATATATATATATATGCGGATAGGCGGGACAAAATGGACCCTTTATATTATTTTTTTTGCACGTTACACGATTATCAATTTACTTATTGCAGTGATAGAAATAAAAAATTTGTAATTGACCGTATTTCGGAATGAAGAAGAATAGTTTTGTTTGTAATTGTATAAAAATAATATTATGATAAAAATTAGAATGTTGAAATAGTAATAGAGAATCTTGGTAGAAGGTGAATGAGAGAATTAATTATTGGTATGGTAAACGACAAATGCACGAAATATTTATGCATTTAAAGTATGGATTATGTTTTTTTTAGTGTATATATGAATAAGTAACTTCTATTATTATGTTTGTATTTTCATTTACAATTTTTACGAAATTTCACTTATCAACTATGATAAAATATTGCTGGTCTATGTGTTAGCTATAATAAAATTTAAATTGTACAGATATATGTAATTATATTTTATGAAAACAACAGAATGTGTTCAAGAAAAGTCGCGTACTCTCAAGATTGGTGAATAAAAATATTTCAACTCTTTAAGCTGAAATTTCGATGTTAATTTTAACATTGCAACAACGGTAATAGTATGACTGATCAGTTAATATTAACTATCTTCTCATAATATAGTTTCTCTATTATATATAAATAATGTGGAACTAATACAGAATAGTGCTGCTATTCTGTATTATACAATTTGATGGAGCGTCATTACTGAGGTAATTGCAAATATTTTCGTACTACTAAACATCTTACACTATTCATTGACAATGACCTTTAGTGAAAACTCAGAAGAAGATCCCGCGGGTGGTTATTTTAACATTATATTATTCATTTTATCCAATTCTTAATTGGCTATCCTGGATTACAATTACAAAATTCCATGCAAATATTCCATTTTGAAAATCAAATAACATCGCTGTATTGCACGAATACAATGACAGACATGAATTTAACACACATTTTTACAACGAAGCTGCTGTTCGTGATTTTCGTTTTAATGCAGCTGGTGGATGTACTGATACTCCTCTTTGATTTCCATCATTATGTAATATTGCTGTGCCAAATATTGTACTATTATATGTTTTATATACCTATCTACTTCTTTACAAATGTGTCTTCACTCGGTGCCAACAAAATCCAGATCCGACGCCAAAGGGAATATGAGAGGAAATGAAAGTAGATATTGCACGCCCAGTCTTGACAAACGATCGCGTCATGGCATCCACACGATTCTTCGCCGTTGTCTCATCACATTCACCCTTTTTTATCCTCTCTCGGAAGCACTAGTTTTGCACATGTTTTTATCGTCTGGTGTATGATAATAAAGGCAAAAAAAGAAAAATAAGGAAAAAACTTTCTTTTTTATTAAAAGCAAATAAAGAAGGAAAAGTAGAAAGAAAAAAATGTTTGAAAGCTTGCCGCACCCAAGAGATGAATAAAGACATTGACATTCAAAAGCGTTGGACGTTTTTGTCCTCTTCATTGCTATACCCAACTGCACACACTATCAAATGCAACCCCTCGACTTCTCTTGTACCGAGATGCAGCATAAATGCAGAATAAGAGAGCGGATAAAAGGACGACGCATCCAATATATATGTGGCCTTGCATGTATCACTGAAAAGACAATAACTTGAAATAAAAAATTACATGGGTCTTTCATTACTCAGTTCATGATAATCTTATGACAGTGGATAATTAACGAGTGACATTATTTTTTTTACTCGCTCGAATTTGCATGGTTTCGACATTTGTCAATTCAAATTTCAAAAGAACACTTGATATGTGACATTATATGTATTAATTTTTGTTGGCATCATTCCAAAATGCTGATTAGTTGCCAATTTTTGTAATAAACTTGACAGTGCTGCCGGAAATGCTACATTTATTTGATGGTATAATTAATGAACAATTTCAACCAAAAATGATGCATATAGTTTCATTAAATTCCATGTAAGCATAGATTCATAAGTTGATGTCAATTGAAATAGCTGAACAGTGATTATTAGAATCTTAGCGATGTTCTCTATAATGCTTTTTAGTCACTAACTTCAAAGCCTAAATTTTGAAATTGTAAATGGTGAATAAAATATGAGATATTTTTTCAAACTTATATTCTTTATATGCAACTCGATATTCAGAATTTTAATATCATCACTTCACAATTCGAGTTAATGAGATAGAACACTCAGGAATACCAAATTTTAACACAAAAAAAACCAAATTCAAAAACGTATTTATATAACATATATAACAACTTAATATAATTAATTCATTTATACTGAAAAAAAACATCCACCAACGATGAATTATCCACTCTGTTTATAATGCAATAACTGTTGAAATCATTTCTTACATTTGACGAACTTCCTATACATAGTGAGTTATTGAATTATTCGAACACTGTTCCCAGAACTGCATTACCACACACTATGGTAATGTAGAGGTCGCCCTGAACTTTCGACTAACAACATATATCCTTATGTATAAGAAACAATTTTATCAATTATTCTCTGATAAATAGCGTGGACAATTCATTTGAAATTTTAAGAAACGTCTCATATGCATAAAAAATTGAGTCGTACTAATTTTTAACTGGATTCCGCAATAAAAATTGTAGTTGAACATTATATTTAACGGCCCCAGCAATGCCAATAATTTATATTCATGTATACAAAAAGAGATGGAACTCGGTGAATATACTGTGCGTCTATATTTGTCACGATGGGCATATACGTTGTACTCACATAAGTGCGTATGTATATGTGCATGTGTATGATGTGCTCGGTACTGCAAAAATATTTGCACTAGACCTAGAGATAAACAGACGGAGAGGGTGTAAAATTTCTCTCTGTTCAAATGGAGAGAAAGGACAAGGGTATTCAACTCTCTTAGCGTTTGAACCGCCGCCAACAAAAATTTCTTTTCATTACTCTCCCTTTATCTTACTTTCCTCTTCTATTTTTCTCTCAATCTCTCTCTCTTATTCAGTTATTCATCTCTCTATATTTATATACTCGGGCTAAAAGTCGATTTATGAATTTCTCCTTTATTTACTTTCAATTATTCGGTGATGAGAAAAGTATTTTGTAATTATCGACAGTTCCAAGTGACAAATTATTGTAAATTTTTGTTTGCAGAAACTTATATATTTTTATATATTTTGAATTCATACTGAAGTGATGAAAATAATGTATATAGTATAAGTATAGGTTTAGATAT
Source organism: Galerucella tenella (assembly GCA_910591685.1). Classification (NCBI taxonomy): domain Eukaryota; kingdom Metazoa; phylum Arthropoda; class Insecta; order Coleoptera; family Chrysomelidae; genus Galerucella; species Galerucella tenella. The sequence continues at coordinate 147,953 of CAJUYH010000080.1, read as the reverse complement.
AACATTGAGTAATATAAAAAATGATTGCATCGGATTTCTGATATAAATGCAGAGAAATTTTTACTAGAAATAACAATGTATAAAATGTAATTGAAAAACAGACAAACATATTGAAAAAAATGTTTATTCTAATTTTCAGTATCAATAGAATTGTGTGATATAAGCCTCAGCAACGTTCTAATTTTTAGTTTTCTCTCTTAAGTCCAGTTTAGAATAGATGTTACAAAGATGGTGCAAATGATATATAGCCATTTTAAGCATTTAGTAAGCTCCTTTGCCTTTCATTTATATTTTCGTGATATTTTTCTAGTAAAAATGTAATTTTAATTTAATAAAAGTCATTGCGAAGAAATAACCTTAAAAACATAGCATCCAGCATCTCTCATTTTCGTTGGGAGACATGTTGCACCCGCTTATCAAGGTCACAAATTTAAAACCCATCAAAATGTGGCATTACACGTATAAACATAAATTCAAAATATTAGAAAAAACTTACGAATATGCAATAATACTACCACGTTGCAAAGAATCCCATTTATTAGAACAGCACGTAAAATTTTGTGAAAACAATTTAATCTTACATTCGCAAATTTCACGATAGCACCAACTATCTATTCGATATTCATGAAATGACGATGTTTCGATAACATATCATCTCTATTCCATATCTATAATCTTTTTAATATGATAATAACAGAATGAAAAGTACCATGAAAGTTACCCACTTGCAGAAAATTTTGTCTATCGACGAAAGTGTTTTTCAAATCACCAATTGCATTCATCAACTTTTTTTCCCCTTAATCGTTATGTATTATTGGCGATATATAAACTTGAAATATATTTCAAGCCAATACTCATGCGGTCCTTTGTTTCTCAGCAAGAGGGCGGCACCCTCTCTATAAACGCGCGCGCGGGAGCATTAGCCTTATTATCCAACCCCACTTTCGTCACGGCCGATCGATAAAGAATGCAGCCCACGGTCAGGCCGCTATGGAAGTGTATAAAGGTGCGGTCATATATATGTTTATATATATATAAGTCGATCATTATGGTAATATAAAAAAAAAACTGAAAAAATGAATGAGTAAATGAAAAAATGAAACCAGAGAAAAAAAATTTGTGTCGCACTCTATATTCACCGTTCCATATCCGGAGCGTTGTGCGTTTGTGTCGTCCTTGATCCCGACATGTGTGTTGTATATTGCCAACTATAGACTGCCTTTGTCTCGTTTGCGCACTTCGACATTATATAGAGGAACGATTGCTAAGCAATTACAAGTTCTATAACGATAAATATGTAACTAATATATTCATTGAAATATAAAAATAATACACCGGTAGTGTTAAAGTTGTTGATGAAAGTTTATAAAATGGAAGAGTGTTTCACTATTTCGATAAAATGAATAGAAATTTTAGCGAAATAGTAGATTTGCCCGGTATTATTCATTACGTTAGTTAAATAATTTAGTTATTTTTATTATTTATTCATTTATTTATTCATGTAAAACTACGTGTTAGGGAGAATAATATTTAATTATTATTTAAAGTTCTTGTTATTTTTATCTCTCATTCATTACACGTGTTTACAACTTACGTACAAAAATTTATTTTACACATACATTTTTTTATTCAATTATTTTTTTTATCACTTTGCCTCAGTGGCACATCATTTTTAGGCGTTCCACTTTACTCCAGTCTTCCCTATATATTTATATATTTATATTGAATCTTCAATATAAATATTATTAACTAAAATTGGTGACAATAATTTCTCGCTGTGTAAAATGATTTAGCTCCATTTTTGCTTCACGTTGACACTATCCACAAGAACAAAAAAAAAACAAAAATACAAAATTATTCTATATAGAATTCAACTGCGACGACAGAATGTGAAGATAATAAGAACAGCTTTTGCTTTGATGTAAATATGCACTATCCATAAATAAACACTCACGTACGGATAAACACAGGCATACATAGATGCACACACACGCACACGCACATGTGTGTAGTATACATAAGGACAAAATAACAGCGAGAAATTTCCAGAAGTAAAAATTATTTTACCATTTTAAAATGGTTCGAATAAGACGATTGCCATTAATTCATGTGACGAATGATTCATTTCTCTCTTTTCTCCTCACTTTCGTGAAAAATGTCAATTAGATATTTTGTCAAGAGATTTTTCGAGGCCGTGAACATGAGTCCTCATAAGAAATGTCCCAAATGAAATAAATGAAAGGAGCAGTAACAAGAGAGACGGTTGCCTCCAAAAATGCTGCAACTGTCATGTGAGACAAAAATAGTCCACACTATATACAGGCTAACGGGGTGTCGGGTGCGTTCATCAGTTCAAGGTTACGGAACGTGCACATATGCACACAATGCTTTTAGACGTCTCATATACACATATATGTATACAATGACGAAAATACATCCCTCTTTAGTTGGCATATAAATATACACGTGCGATAGGCATGAGAGAGAAAGCATATAAAACGTTAAAATATTTCGTGCATTGCCTACTAACCTTGCTCCACACTTTAAAAATATATATATTATACTCTTTCAATTCAATTCTTTTCCATTCATTCCATCTACATTTCACTGTTGCAAATACAAAAAATAAAACGATAAACTAAATAAATAAATACAATGAGGAAAGCACAAGAATTACATTCAATTCTATTCCTTTTATATAGAGTGTTTTATTCATTATTTTTTTATTGGCACTATCTGAAACAATCATTTCAATGGAAATATATATATTTATGTATGTGTGTATGCATGATATGCGTATGATCGTGATTATTTTTGCGGCCATTAATCAAAGGGATAAAAATGCTGACAGGCTGTATTACACGTGCGTGAATTAAATATTTGCACACACTGATACACAAGTATATAAGACACAAGGTGATAAGGTTACTCCACAATAGATTCGTTGACCTTTACCAATGTGCACACCCTTGGCGCACACTAAACGATGTAGTCGACACTCTCTTCCTCTTTGTTTCTGTCTCTCTCTCTCTCTCTTCCTCTGTCTTGCCAAGCTCCATAAAGATATGCCGGGGAGAGGTGAGATTCTCAGTCTTTGTCTCGCGTGTTTAGCGAGCCAATGAACCCAAGTCTGAGGACAATACACTGTCAACTATGCTTTACGCACCTTTCAATTTTATATTATGCATTCAATTACATATGTGGATATATATCAATCACAAACCCATCAATATATATGTTTACATAATTCAATGAATGTATATATTGATAAATGAGTGAAAGGAATTGAATGTGCCTGACTTTAATGGAATATTACTACTGCGACGAAACGAAAGAAAAAATTTTAATTTTTTGTATCCTCTGTTGATTATTTTTTTGTAATAATAATATAAACAATTTTTAAACAATCTTCATGGCTCTTGCTATATTGAATTGTGCTTATATTAGTTTATTGTTGGAGTATATGTAGAGTCAAGTTGGTGAATATGGAATACCACTCCATTAAAAATGTGTAATAACCAAACTTATGAAAATAAAGGGCTATAATTTTGATGAGGGACTCGTAGAACTATACTTTATATGTTAGTCATATGTATTGGTGTCATTTATACAACACAGAATTGAGAAAAAAAATATTTTCTACTTTGCTGACATTTCGACTAGTTTAGAAAATGGTATGATAATACGAAATACCCGGGTATGTTAATATGGAATAGGCAATAACTGTGTATAACGGATGTGTAAAAATAGAGTAATTCACAAGGTATGAAATAAGATATATATATTTATTGAAATATAAAGAAATTATCTTATTTAACTACGTATATATATATATATGTATAGGTAGAATTATCGCTCTCAGCTATGCGCAAATATATCAGGCGCTTATACATAAGACATCTATTCTAGTTAAACCATATTTTTTTTGTATTACAATAAGACATTGGGCAAACTGCTGTTCAAGGTCTTCCGGTAAACAAGGTATGTGACCTGATTTAATTTTAGTCACCTCATTTAATGGATTTTCATATTGGCAATACCAAAAAAGTGAAGTGTTGCGTACTTTAAAATGTCTGGAGGCCCGTAGATAGCCCATTTCTTTCATCTGAACTGCATCAATAGCTTTTCTCACGTTAAATTCTTTCCACTCTTGTCTCTTCTTGCTTTTGGGAATCATCTGCACTATAATACCTGTCTATAAGAGGGAAAAATTCATAAATAAACACGAAATTTATAAAGCAGTCGCAAATATGGAACACTCCATATTATCATATCTACGGGGCAAACATAATTACAATTACACTGTTCATCCAGAGTAGTATATCGTAATTTTTCTATTCGTATCATATTTATGTATCTATGTGGGACATGAGTATGAAATTTCAAGTATTCGTATTCGAAATCGTACACACAACAGATAGATTACCACTTACCTTCAGAAATGTTTATATTCCGTCAAACACTTTATATTTTTATGTAAGGTTACTTCATTTAAAGAAGCTCAACGGATTTCAGAGAGTCGTTGCATAGATCGATAAGACGTAGTGCGGTGTCCAAAACATAGTAGTGACGTACGTGTTGGTTTCAACCATAGTATTCCATGTTATCGACTCTATTCCATATCCACCAACTCTACTCCAATATTTATTGGTTGGATATATACATTGTGTAAAAACCCTAAAGTCTGCCAAGTTAGTTAAAAAATTTATGGAAAATTGGTAAAAAGCGAAGAAAATAAATGTAATACAAATTTGAATACGTAATATGTCCGGTAGTACTTTACCAAATCTTTTCATTTTCATTGCGATCCAAATAATTTTTATATCAGTCTACCATTTATATAAAGTGTCGCCGAGATCTTTTAGATCAACATAACCTCACCCTCTCCCAGCGAGTTCTAACAGGGTCACAAGTCAAATATACGCCCCCATACTGTATTCATTCTTTTTTATTTATCGCTATACTATTTGTGATATTTCTTTACTGTGATGAGATTACGATTGTTTATCCATATGCATTTTTTTATGTGAATCAGCCTTGAAATATTCAAGGGTGATTCACGTGAATGAATGAATGAATCCTGATTCACAGGAATTATTCGATGTTGATTTTAATTGACCGGATATCTACAATTTCTATAAACAACATATTCTTATTTTATTTTAATTCACAAAAATTACTAAGGCATAAACACTAACATAACCTTTCCTGTAATCATTCGCGTATGGTATAGCGGCTGAAAATTACGCGGGTCTGAACTTGTCCTGCATCGCTATAATACAACTCAAAATATCGATTGTAGCCCTTCTTTATCAGCAATCTAACACTTTATCGACCTATTGCGATTGATTTCGATATTATTTCTTCTTTATAATGATTTTCACGAAATAATACAGTGATATTCATTATTATCTTTCCAGAGTTTCTATTTGAAAGTATAACAAATACTATTACAAACACTATTACTATGTTTTATCAATTAAAAAATTGTGGCGGAATTAAAAAAAAAATAGTATTTGTCTTATGTCACCCATATTTTGCCTGTATAATAAAAACGTCATTTTTGCCGACGGCTTAAAAAAAAACGAATTGTTCAATTGAAATAAAGATTAATTCTGTTCTCAATAATTCAAATATATCATTCATATATAACCTCTATATCATTGCAATGTATTTCTCCACACACACATCTCCCTTCATATATCTTATTGTGCTATGCACACATATCATAAACAAAAGATACATATCAAATTCATATTGTAAATAAAATTAAATGAAATTACAATCCATAATGGCGGTTTCCATCAATGAAACGTGTTACAAACACATCCTCATAAACATCACATGTATACATATACACGTAATAGTGTGGATTCTTATACATGTGTTTATATATACAGGGAAAAGGATAAAATCTTTTACGTTGCACACGCGCACAGGTCAAGGCCGTATCCCTTTTGCAAACTGACTCATGGATGTAGCATTATTGTGGATGCAATAAAAATCAAGACACTGAGGGAAAGAGGAATAACGAGAGAGAGCGAGAGTACAAGACAGAGAGAGGGTAAATGCGAGGGAA